>CAUYQV010032178.1:0-35917 GCA_963574575.1 Galagoides demidoff
CTTAATGACTTAACTGCATTTGAATAAATATAGATTGTTGTATTATACTTAATAAAAATAAGACATCCCCTGAAAATAAGCCCTAGTGTGTCTTCTTGAGAAAAAATAAATATAAGACAGTGTCTTATTTTCGGGGAAACATGGTATATCCCGGCAGCTTCATCATTAGTGTCTGCAGGGCACAGCTTCTCAAGAACAGCATGAGCAAGTCCAGGGATGTGCAGTGACATTTCCTTAATTTTCCACAGCACAGAGTGACCAGGCTAGACTCTAACCATAGCTTTCCTAAAGACTTGAGAATAACAAGGCGAAAGAGAAGTAAGAGAAGAAAGCTACAACTACACAGACTGATTTTCAAAATTTAGTTTGCTCTTTTAGCTCTTGGTCTCTTAGGAGGATGGGGGAGTATGAGCTTCACCACCAGCTGACACCTAAACTTACTTGACACTTAAACTTACCTACACTCCTAAAAGTCTTCACCTAAGAAAGTGAAGACTTTCTATATCTTGATTGTTAGACATATATTTGAGGACTCACTCTCTCCTAACTACGTGTTCCATTAGAGGCTACGCTAACTTCCATTTATAGATGTGGTCCTATCCCAAAGCTTGCACAAGGCAGCCATATCTGACTCTATCTAATGAGAGATATGTGCACAGTGTATATGTTAGAGAGGGAGGAAAAGGTTTTTACAGAGGGGAGTAGTTTGGGTACAACTTTATGTAGTCAGTCAACAAACCATTATTAAAACCCTGGCAATATGGTGAGGTGGAAGGGGCATCCAAACTGTAGCCAGAAGGCCTAGGCTAGACCTATATCAGAAACTTTCTAACTTTGTACTCTGCACACCTCTTAAAGGCAGGACACAATTATAGGAGGGACTTTCACTAACAAATGCAATCAGTGTAACCTGGTTCTCTGTACCCTTAATGAATCCTCAACAATAAAAAAAAAGTAATACAAAAATAGTTTTTCTGAATTTCTGCTATTAGAAATGAAAAATAAGCATGAGATAAATAAAAGAGGGGATGCATATGAGAAGTTTCTTTAAAACTACAATGCTTAATGCTATTAGTAGTAGTTATATGAAAGGCCCTGTGTTTAGCATTGTGAAGGTCAATTATGTCTCTTCATAAAGGTGGTTGTGAGCGTAAAATATGATAAAAACATTTTAAAACTATGAGTAAGGCATGATCCCCACTTTTAAGGAAATTTCAAATTGTAAGGAAGTCTTGGGAAGAAATAATATAGAACTAAGTAGTATTTGAAAAACCCTAAGAAATAACAAATACAGGATTTATATAAATTTATTTTTCATTATATAGTTTATTATAACTAATATAGAAGATTACCTATTAATCTCTATTAAGATGCTTATCTCACTGATAACGTGAAAAAAAGCTAATCTGCTGGCATCGTCTGCATACAGAAATCAGTGGGCTTTGAACTTCCACAAGCAAGGTCACACTCATTGTGTTTTCTGGATCAGTAAATGTAACCAGTCAAATATGGGAGTGCTCAGGTGAAGTGCTTGCTTTTCCTATGGATAGCACACATCTCATTCTGTTTCTGTGGAGTTAAGTTGTAGCCTGGTGTCATTTCCAGGCTCAAGAGGACCACTGGGAGACCAAGCACCCTGCCTTTTGCTCCAGCTGTACCTTTTATCAATACGATGCAATGTGCCCAGCAGTGAAAGGGATCCGCTCTTTACTTTGAACTAACAGCTGAATTCATATCACAGCTCATTTTGTTAAGAAGTAAAACAGTGCCAGGTTTGGAGGAGAGAGGAAATTTGCTTTAACCATGCCCCTTGGGGAATATATTACTATATAAAAATCACAAGATAGCTTTCTTTCTTCTTAGTCCACTTAAAAATAATCCTTTTATATTTATCTAGGTAGTAAATGCCTTATTAGGTTTGGAGAAAATATTCATACTTGAAATAAAATCTAATGACTTATTGTGGATTAAAAACCTACCCAGGAGTGCAGAGAAGATGTGTAAGGGAGGTGGCAGAGAACTGCAAATCATTCTTAACTTTATTTTGGATTAAACACTTTAAAGATATGAAAGAAAAAAAAACAGAGATAAGTGAAATGAATTCTGTTCTTTCTTGGTTGAAATTCAAATTTAAACAATACTATGAGGTAGTAAAAACCGTCATGTAAAATAAAACTGAATTTTACCCCTTGTATCTTAAGAATTACAAGCGAATATATGAACATGTCTAATATATAAAATGTGGAACAGATTTATGGAACTTTAAATCAAGTGGTAACTTTAATATATTCATCCATCCATGCATCTGTTTATGCACTGATGAATGATTATACTTATGCAATGGTTTTCAAAGTGTGCTGCCTGGACCAGCAACATGAACATCACCTGTGAGCATGACAGAACTGTAACCCTCAGGCCCCAGCCCAGACCTATAGAATCAGAAAGGGGAATAAGGCCCAGTGATATGGTTTAAGGAGACCTCCAGGTGATTCTGATGTATGCTTATGTTTGAGGACCACAAAGACTTACCTGGTGCAAGTTATTTAATCCAAGTTAATTTCCAAATCAATGAACAGAGACACAGTAGGTTGCAAGGCTACTGTTAGGATTACATGAGGTAATATATATAGATGGTATCCAGGGTGCATACACATTATACACACAGTGCTTAGTGCACAGTAAGCCTCAGTAACTGTATCTGTTATCTTCCCAGGCATGTAAGACAATGCTTTAGATACTGAAGGAAGCACTATGGTAATCAGACATGGTTTCTTTCTTCAAGGACCTCAGTCTGGAAGAGGAGCTATACTAGCAAATAAATAATCATGATACAAAGTAGAAAGTGTTAGCAGGCAAAAGACTGATGTATAAAGTACCCTGGGAGAATTTAGAAAGAGTAGAGGAAGTAACATTTGAGTAGCCCTTGAACAGGGGAAGCTTTTGGATAAGTGCAGATCAAGAGGCAGCAATTCAAATAAAAGGAACAGGGGGAGGCAGGGAACCCTAGGGTCCATAATTTGGCTTGTGGGTTAACAGTAGTGACCATATAATTTATTGTCCCAATAGGACACTTTGTGAGTGACAGGGGCATCATCAATATTTAAACCACACAACAAATGTAAATGTGGACCATGCCAGGCACAGCCATCACAGGGCCACCCGGGAGAAGAGGCTGTTGGGAGCCTGGGTATTGGACATAGAAATGAAGGGTGGACTAGATTTGAGCAGAGAAGGGTCCCAAACAACAGGCTGAGAGCTCTGTTTGTTAAACAAAGGTCCTACCAGGGAAGTATTTGGCAGCTTTGTGTAGACCATGACAAGAATGGAGAAGGGAATGGATAAGAGAGAGGGATTTCCAGGGTAGAAAAGAGGAGATTTTGAAACCACATAAACAGGTCAGAAAAGGAGAAGGAGAAGATGAACCTGAAGCTCAGATTTCAAGCCTAGGTCAACAAAATCAAGAAGGGCAGGGAAGAGGCAAATCAGGGGCTGTATCATGGGTTCACTTTCACATACAACGTGTTCAGTCTGATGGGCTACATTACATACACGTGACTGCGTCTCACTGTGCCACTGAGATGGGCAACTGCAACATATAGAGCTGAGTTATTTTAGTAATGTCCTCTCCATTTCTCAAAAGACAAGCCACTCAGTATCTCAATATAGCATGTGGGCAGGCTAATTATCTTGTCTGCATTTATTTTATTTAATGAACACTTAAAACTGGGCAACACGGAACGCTTATGTTGTGCTTACTGCGGATCATACTTTTTCTAAGTACTTTACAAATATTACAGTTTGAACCCTCATTAGAAGCTTATGAGGTTGATATAATTAACACTGTTACAGTCATATCCCCACTAAAAGACGGGTATACGTTTTGAGAAATGTATCATTGGGCAATTTCATTGTGCAAAAATCATAGAGCAAACTTAAATAAACCTAGATAATATACAGTATAGTCTCTAGTACACATCGAGGCTATATGGTATAGCCTGTTGCCCCTGGGCTATACACCTGTCCAGCATGTTACTGTCCCAAATACTGTAGCAGCTATAACACAATGGTAAGTATTTATATATCTAAGCATAACTAAACATAGAGAAGACGCAGTAAAAAATATGATGCAAAAGATAAAACATGGTACACCTGTATAAGGGACTTACCAAGAATGGAGCTTATAAGACTGGAAGTTGCTCTGAGTGAGTCAGTGAGAGGATGGGTGAGTGATGAGAAGGCCTAGGACACTACTGTATATCACTGCAGACGTTATAAACACTGTACACTTAGGCTACACTAAATTTAAAAAAATATATTCTTGGCTGGGCTTGGTGGCTCACATCTGTAATCCTAGCACTCTGGGAGGCCGAGATGGGTAGATTGCTTGAGTTCACGAGTTTGAGACCAGCCTGAGCAAAAAGCGAGACCCCTGTCTCTACTAAAAATAGAAAAACTGAGGCAAGAGGATCACTTGAGCTCAAGAGTTGAAGGCTGCTGTAAACTATGATGCCAAGGCACTCTACCCAGGGCAACAGCTTGATACTCTGTCTCAAGAAAAAAAAAAAAAATATATATATATATACACACACACACACACACAGTTTTTTCTTTCTTTAATAATAAATCAACCTGAGCTTACTAATAACTTTTTTACTGTATATGCTTTTCAGTTTTTTAACTCTTTGAACCTTCTATAGTAACACTTAACTTACAACAGAAACATACTATATAGTTGTACACGAAATATTTCTTTAGATCCTTATTCTATAAGCTCTTCTCTACCTTAAATTTTTTTCTTCCTTTCTAAACTTTTTTGTTAAAAACTAAGACACACATTATTAGCCTAGGTTTTCATAGGATCAGGTTCATTAAGACCCTGCTAGGCAGGAGGAATTTTTCAGCTCTATCATGATCTTATAGGAGCATTGTCACATCGGGGGTGCTTGGCTGTGTCTCCCTTTTCAGATGAAGACCCTGAAGCACAGGGAAGTTAAGAGATATGCTCAAGGCTCTATGACTATGAAGTGGTGGAGCCACCATGTGAACCTGGCTGCAGCCTCTGGGGCAGGGAAAAGGCCGCATTTGGGGCAGCATCCCGTCTCTCACAGATGCGAGGAGGAGGGCGAGCTCCCTGATGAGGCCAAGGGACTAAGCCAAACTGTTAGAATAGCAGAGGCAGAAGCCATGCTTCCCAGAGACCAGCTAGATAAGCTGGGAGAGGAGATCATGAGAACAGTAACAAAGGGGAGTGAGCCAAGGTGCATCCCATCTGAGGATTCCTCATTTGATTCCGATGCCACTCCCTAACCCCAAGCTCTTACAACACCCAGTGCTCGTCTCTCTCTCTTTTTTTTTTTGATTGGTATACCTGGTTTATTGGGAAAATGCATAATGAAAACTTCAATTGTTTATTCCGCAACTTGCAAAATAATAATTTGATATATAAAATGAGTTGGTTCTCATTATGTAAGTATAAATGTTAAAAAAATGACACAAATCATACATATATGCCGTTCAGAGAAACTGACATCCCTGAATTCTCCTATTGCATGTTTTACATCATACATTTTAAATCTGTTTACCAAGGAAGACCAGGTTTTTTTTTGTTTGTTTGTTTTTTGAGACACAGTCTCACTATGTCGCCCTGGGTAGAGTGCCATGACATCATAGCTCACAGCAACCTCCAACTCTTGGGCTTAAGTGATTCTCTTGCTTCAGTCTTCCAAGTAGCTGGGACTGGAAGACCAGGTTTTTGATTACGTGTAGTTTCTGCTTACAGCTGCCATCTAGCATAAGCTGTGTCTATGTGATGAGAGCCCAGTTAAACCTGATATTTAAACAAATCAAGCCACTTCTTCAGACTGTTTTAATAGTGCTTCAGTGATAGGAATGGCTCTCCTAAGGCTTTACTACACAGTCTAATCAGTCTATCAGTCATGATGTATTAGGCTCTGTCCATCTTTCAATCAAGTCAACTCTGGTTCTAAACATATAGAAACAAAACAGTACAGATTTATTATTGTTATTATTATTTTTGAGACAGAGCCTCAAGCTGTCACCCTGGGTAGAGTGCTGTGGCATCACAGCTCAAGCAATCCCCAAATCCTGGGCTCAAGAGATTCTCTTGCCTCCACCTCCCAAGTAGCTGGGACTATAGGCGCCTGCCACAACGCCTGGCTATTTTTTGGTTGTAGCCGTCATTGTTGTTTGGCAGGCCCAGGCTGAATTTGAACCCGTCAGCTCAGATGTATGTGGCTAGCGCCTTAGCCGGTTGAGCCACAGGCGCCGAGCCTAAAGATCTATTATTAACAGCATTTTCCCACACCTTAACCAAATAAAGAAATTTAAAGAGAAAATTTCATCTTAACATTTCACCATTACAAAGGCCTTACTATGGCAACAGGCTTTGACCATGAAACAATACTTTCCTAGATGACGTATCAGGACAACATGAAGCTTAGCAAAAACATAATAATTCAGCATATTAACTATAATTATCACAAATGATATGCATTTAGGAAACTATTCTGCTTCTTTAAATAGCAAAAGGCTTAAAAAATACACATGCACTTTTTTGCAGGTTTTTTTTTTTTTGTAGAGACAAGAGTCTCACTTTGTTGTCCTCAGTAGAGTGCCATGGCATCACACAGCTCACAGCAACCTTCAACTCTTGGGCTTAAGTGATTCTCTTGCCTCAGCCTCCAGAGGAGCTGGGACTACAGGCACCTGCCACAATGCCCAGCTATTTTTTGGTTGCAGTTCGGCTGGAGCCGGGTTTGAACCCATCACTCTCGGTATATGGGACTGGGGCCCTACTCACTGAGCCACAGGTGCCGCCCTTTTGCAGTTCTTTTAGAATGTTTGGTCACTGACAATTTTTACCAATTCTATCACTCTTCTTACCCCAATACACCCAGTCCATTCTATGTGGAAATGAACAAAAACTTGATCAGATTATTAAATCTTGGAGGCCTTCCCATTTTCACCTTATCAAACAGTTAAATTTTGCGTTCATATTCTCTTACAAGTGCAATCTTAAATGTTATGGAGAGACATAAAAAAATATCAGCATAGCACAAGTAGTGAAAAGAAATGTCTTGTTTAACTCCACACATACATAAAAGGTGAATATGAAACTGTAACACTAATATTTTCTCCTAAATTATTTTAGCATTTTTGACAATTTAATGTTATGAACACTGCCAAAAAATAGATACAAAGTAGGCTGGAGGAAACAGTTTCTTTCTCTGGAAACGATTTGGCAGCAATGATTTTCTTCCGCTCTGGCTCCCGTGTTAGGTGGGCAGGTAGAAGGACGTGGGCTTGGCGTTGCCCAGAAGGTCATCTTCCTAGTTGGGGAGGCAGCAATAGAAGGAGGAGGAACCGATCAGATAACGGTGGCCGCCCACCCACAGCTGTAGGCCCACTTATAGATGTGACAGTGGTGTTGGCAGGAAGGTTGAAGGTCCGCATATACTTCACGGGTAAATTATCAGTGAGATGATCCAGAACACAGCAGCCAGGGCCAGGAGGCCTCTAATCACTCTCAGGAAGACAAGCATCTGGGGACCACAGAGGGCAAAGAAGGACAGGATGAAGCAGACCACCAGGATGATAAAGCCACAGCAGAGCGTGGCGGCGGCTGCCCTTCCCCATGCATAATCCATCAGGCTCTGGCAGTCATCGTTTATGACCCACTGCTGCCGCCCTCGTGGAAGCATCTCCGTCATAGCGAGGATGTCTGGATGTGGTTACTGGATTGTGGCCAGCATGATGATCTCCAAGGCCATGACGCTGAGCAGGAGCAGGGGCAGGATCCTCCTGCAGCGCTCGCAGGCCAGGCCGCAGTGCCACAGGTTGACAGTTGCCACGCAGAGCAGAGGAGTGTGTGGGGCACCAGCAGCACAGAAAGTCCTAGAGCTTGTCTTAATCCTAGCACTTTGGTTATGAGCATTTGGTTAGCTATTTGTGTCCCCCACTAAACACTGAGCCCCTTGACAGTTGCGATTTGTATTATTTGACTGTATCCCCAACACTAATCCCAGGGCCTGGCTCAAAGCAGGTGCCCTAAGTAAAATGGCTTTGAATGGATGGATAAGTGACTGAATAAATGAAGAACTACTAACTGAATGAAATGAGAGAAGGGGTCTGATCAATTAGACCAGAAGGAGGATTATAACTCATCTTGTCTAATCCTGTTGTTTTACAGATAATGTGAGACCCAGAGAGGTTAAAGGGCTTGCTAAGGCCCCAGAGCTGGACCCAGAACCCAGAACACACAGGCAGACTTTTTCTCCTCTTTGCTCTGCTAGGAGCATGAAGACAGCTCCCACAGTCATTCTAACATTTGCTGGCTGGTTATTGGGAATGCAGAATACATTTTCCCATGGAGACAGGTTTTTTCTTTCTTTCTTTCTTTCTTTTTTTTAAATGGTGGTTCAGTTCCCAGGCCAGGCCACAAAAGCCTATTTACCCCATAGCTGAGCTCAACTATCAAACCAGCAGTAGCTCTGAGGCCTCACTACATCCCAGCTCCCAGCCTGCAGTCCGAGGGGCAGGTGGGCAGCTGGCTCTGCAAAGGGGGTGGGCAGAGCTCCCTTGAGCAGACCAGAGTGTGGGGTGGGGGCTGGGCAGGGGGGCTGGGCAGGGGGCCCGGGCAGCAGCTGCAGGAGCCTACAAGCAGCCTCTGAATGCCTTGGTGGTTCTTAAGTGGATTGTTTGTAAGTTGGGAACTGTCTGTACTTAGAAAGGCGGATTTCAAGAGGTAGGGGATCCTATTTCACTTGAAGGCCCACAGTAATGAGGGTTCTTTATTCATAATGAAGTAGCCACTAATTGGAGGGACGGACTCAGGAGGCCTGCTGGAATTTTGTTCTCCTGGACCAGAACTGAGTAATATTATGCAGTAGCCTGGCAACCCCTTACTTTTGCATAAAATTCATATAAAAATCTACCATGAAGTGCCTGTCTGACATTCACTGTGTTTATTATTAATAATGATAATAACAGGGTAGCTCATATACAGTCATAAGGCTGACAACGTAAATTGGATTCTCAGTTTCCTCAAGTTTTTTCCCCAGCCAGATTAGGAACATTTGGAAAATTCTTACTCCTGGAGTGGGCTGAAAGCTTTCATATTTACCCAGAGGAGACATGGCTCCAGTTTCTAAGGGCTCATCCAGGAGATGATCTCTTTCCTTCCTCCGCCTCCTCGGAGAGGCAGAAACATTCCATAAACTCACAAATGTTGTAAAAGCAAATAGATGAAAGAAATTAATGTTAATAGAACTGAGAAAATTACAGTAAGGGAATCAATTATACCAAGGTAATACAGTTAGCCTTTCTGGACTTAATGAAGTGTGGTCAACTGCAAAGGAATGTTCTGGTGCCCCCTGGAGGATTCTCAAACCTAACAGAAATGGTTATTTAGTACCTTTTTTTAGAGGCTTAGAAACTCCTCCAGAGGCACTGTGTGTCTTCTCCCGGGTGGGACTCAACTTTAACCCAGCTCAATCACACACTGAGGGGGAAGGCGGGAACTCAATCTCACATTTAAGAGGTTTCATCCACCACAAGTTTGTTGTTAGAACGTAGGCTTTTGGATCAACAACTGAATCTGCTTTTGGTTTGTGAAGTTTATAAACCCAACTGTGCAAGGTTCACAGTTACATGTGTGATCTCTCAATTTTTCTGGGTTGAGTGTTTAGTGAACAAGGAAGTTTGCTTCTGTGAACCTTGCTTTGTCTTGTGCAGGAAAGTTAAACATTCTGGAAAGTTAAACATTTAGCTTCTAAATTTTTACTGCCCTGGGATTCCTCAGGGACATGACTCCAGTATGATGACGAAATGGCCATCAGAGTTGTTTATTTCACAGTCATAGAACAGTCAGCAGATGTGAGGACCCACTGCCTGGCTCCAATAGCACTTAAGATGACTGTGGACCATCTATCCTCCCCTCTACTGTACATGGGAGTGATTAAAATCATGATATTCATGTATAATGTCATTGACATTCAGTCTTAGGCCATTCTATCTGAAAGACATTGACCAGGTTTCATTAAATTTGCAAAGAACCATGCTGATACATTATTATAATTATACATGTTTCACAACAGTTATAAAATAAATACCATATTATAATATAGTACACATGGTCCTGGACTCAGGATGGTTTGACTTGATTATTTTTCTACTTCACCATGGTGCAAAAGCGATACCCATTCAGCAGAAACTGCCCTGCCAGTACCCACACAACCACTCTGTTTTGCACTTTCAGTAAAGTGTGAAATAAATTACATGAGATATTCAACACTTTATTATATAACACCCTTTGTGTTAGGTGATACTGCCCCATTGTAGGCAAATGTAAGCATTCTGAAAATGCTTAAGATAAGCTATGCAGAGTTATGATGTTCAGTAGGTTCAATATATTAAATTCATTTTTGATATAATATTTTCAACTTAACAATGGGTTTATCGGTACATAACCCCATGAGGAATCAAGGTAGGCTATCTGTATTACACATATATACACACATATATAAAATGATATTGTACAATACTATAGTACAATAATACAACTAATAAAAACCTCTACTAATGTTATTTTTGGTACCATTCTATTTTCATACACTGAATACTTAATTTCTTTATGCAAATAAAATTATACAGGAATGCATTAAAATTCAAATCATGAAGTCACTCTAAACATAATTTCAGACTTCCAGAAAAGCTGTAAGAATTCTTTGCATTCCTGAATACCCTTCACCCAGATGCCCAAAATGTTAACATTCACTACATTAGTCTTTTCTTTTTCTAAATACACACACACCCCCCACAGAGGATTTTTTCCTGAACTGTTTTAAGAGTAAGTTGCAGATAGAATGTTCCTTTACTCCTAAATACTTCAATATGTATTTTCTAAAAGTAAAGGATTCTCTTATAAAAACAGTACAATTATTGAAATAATGAAATTAATATAGAAATAATATTACCTCATCTACAGACTTCACGGTGACTTTATCAATTGTCCCAAAAATACCTTTTATAGCAAAAGAAAATCTAACTCATGCATTGCACTCAGTTGTCATGATTTTTCAATCTCCTTTAATCTAGGACATTCTCTGGCCCTGTCTTTGTGTGGGCCAACTATTTGATAGAGCGTCCCTCATTTTGGGTTGTCTGATATGTCCTCATGGTTAAATTAAGGTCCTATTTCTATGGTAGCATACCAAAAATGCTTTGGGCTTTTTCTCAGTGCATCATGCCACCAGGCACACACTGCTGATTAGTCCTGTAACTAGCAACCGTAACTTTAATCTTTTGGTTAAGGTGTTGCTTGCTAAGTTTGTCCATTTAGGGCTACTATTTTACCCTTTGTAAATAATAAGTACCTTGTAGGGATATACTTTGAGACAATGTAAAGATCTTTTTTTTAAATTTCTTTTGAGACAAGTTCACTCTGTTGCCTGGGCTAGAGTCTAGCAGCCTGAATAGCACACTGCAACCTTGAACACCTGGGTGGAAGTGATCCTCCCTCTTGGCTTTCCTAGTGTCTAGGATAGGTTAGGTGCACAACACAATGCCTGGCTAATTTTTCTGGGTTTTTTTTTTGTTGTTGTTGTTGCAGTTTGGCCAGGGCCCGGTTCGAATCCACCACCCTCGGTATATGGGGCCAGTGCCCTACCCAGTGAGCTACAGGCGCCACCCAAATTTTTGCTTTTTGTAGAACCAGGATCTTGCTATGTTGCTCAGGCTCATCTCAAACTCATGCCATCAAGTGATGCCTTGTCCTACCAAAGTGCTGGAATTACAGGCAAGAGCCACCATGCAAAGCATATTGGTGAGCTTTCTGATGAAGCTTTCCCATCTCCCTTGTTTATTTGCTTAAATCATAGTAGCTCCAGGATTCTTGCTTATCAATACTATTACATTTATTAATATTCATATCAATTAGTATTTTACATTTACTATTATTTATTTAAATTAGTTATTTTAAGGCTTACATTATCCCACTTTAGGCCAACGGAGCCCCTTCAAGCTGGCTCCTGAGTCATTTTGACATGGACTTAATATTCTTTAAGCACTTCCTTCATTTTGGTATAATAAGATATTCCAGGTCCAAACAGTTCATGTTCCAACTTTGAATTTAGCCATTTTTCCAAGAAGCCCTGGTTCCTTTTAGAGGAAAAGAGTATATACAGAAACGAAGATCTGGTCTCTAGCTTTGCTCACTGCTAAGGAAGATAAATTGCTTCAAGGTCATCTCAGAGGACAGAGCTGAGAAATGTTTATAAAGACATATAAATAAATATGTGTATATATACACACACTCTTTTATACACAATACACACACATATATTCTAACCATGCACATGTATATCCATTTACATATATATGTACGTATCAAGGCACATACACACATGTACAATGTGTGTATGTGTGTATGTGAATGAGTTCACACCTATATGTAGTATCTCCAATTTGAACCCAATGCTGCAGGGTTCATTCTATCTCTTCTTTTCACCGTAACTGTAGTTCCCTTCTCAGAGAGTGCAAAACCTGGCTTCCATTATCCATAGCTTATTTGCTTAGTCCTAGAATGCACAAAGAATGGTTTCAGAATTGCTAACCTATGCTTCTGCAAAAAGAGAGGTCTACTAATTAGAGTTAAAGCTTCCGAGGGAGTAGCATGACATCAAATCAAAGGGGTCAATATCCCATTTCACAAGTTAGTCCTTTTGCCAAAACCAGCAAGAAAATAATAGTGAGAAAAGCACTCTATCCTTCAAATCCTTCCCTCTGTAATTTCTGCTCCCGCTTGATAGCCTACCGTAGTTAGAGTGTGCCCAAGTGTGACAAGAGAAAACCGGCTCTCGTTTGGTAGCACACCAGAGATTTATTTATTCATCATTAAATTATATTTTGCCCGGTTCCATAACAAACCTTCAAGTAATAACATACCTAAGCAGAAGAGTTAAAACAAAGAAGAGAGATGAAAAATGTAGCAGAGAGAAAAGAGGAGATAATTTTATGTGGAACAGAGATGTTCTAAGAAGGAAACCGGGAGGGAGCGGTAAGTCTGAGATGGGTGGAGTTTTTGTATTTGCCTATTGGTGGCTGCAAACAAATTACCTCAGTTGTCTCCATCCTAATCACACTCTTCACTTCCCCAAGTTCATTTCAATCTATCTCTGTCCACACATGGACTAATTATATTCATTTAGTTATCTTCACAGTGAAGGTATTTTTTAAAATCTTGTCTTTTAAGCTGGTAATAGGTTTGGTATTTCATTCTTGGAACAGAAGCAGTGTTTTGCCCAAGTCAGCCTTGCTCTGGAATCCTGTCTGTTATATACACCTACATTATACCCTAGGGTCCCTGAATCAGAATCTCTAGGGGAGGAGTCTGACTTATTGTTGACAAGATATCCAGCTGATTCTGAAGCACTTTAAAATATAAAAAGTCACATTAGACAACCATGTTAACCTTAGCCCTCAAGACCAAACACAATCAATGCCAATATCCAGGAGAATGGCTTACAGAATCAGCCAAAAATTAACACCAACCTTTTTTTTTTTTAAGTTCATGTTTGTCCACAAAATATGAAACTTCAAAATATTTTTTCATTTAATTTTCTTTTTATGAAGCCAACTGTTTACTAACTACAACTTATTTATAGAAAGAACCTATCTCCTTTTAAAATTCTCTTCATTTCTAATTTAACTAATTTTATCTTGAGCTACCAAAAGCTTTAAAAATGTTTCTTCCTATTGACCAAGTTATTTTATAGGAGCCAATTCCTATAAAATTCAGAGGAATTTTCTGAAATATGGGCAAGTATTTATTCGCAAAGAAGTTTCAGACAGGATTATTTGCTCACAAATATAAACATCACAAGGGTCTAATGTTAGGTAATTTTATATAGTGGAAAACTGGCTTATCATCAATACTTCCTTTTTGATTAACATTGTTTTTGGACACAGGGAAATGCTTATGACAAATTTAAGCCCTTTAAGGCAGAGACTGGACCCTGTTCTGTGCTAAATCCCCAATATCCATGCAGTGCTAAACATTTAGTAGGTCTTCCAAAAAATATTTTTCAAGTTATATTAAGATTAAAAAGCATAAAAGAGTATATCACTGGGAGAAAATACTTGCAAAAAAAGTCACATATGATAAAGTACTGTTATTTAAAATATACAAAAATAGTATCTAGTTACAGAGTTAAATCTTAAAACCCAACAATAAGAAAATGAACAACCCAATTAAAAAGTGGGCAAAAATGGGTAGGCTATATGAACAGACACACCACCAAAGATGACAGACATACAGCAAATAAGCCTATGAAAAGATGTCTAATATTATAAATCATTAGGGAATTGCCAATTAAATAAACAATGAGCTGCCACTACCTACATACTAGAATGGTTAAAATCCAAAACACTGACACCAAATGTTGACGGAGCTGTGCAGCAGCAGGAATGCTCAGCACTGATGGTGGGATACTAAATGGTAGACCTGCCTTGGAAGACTGCCTGACAGGTTTTTATAAAACTAATGTTCTTACCATATGATCTGGTAATTGTGTTTGTTGGTATTTACCTGAAGGAAATAAAAACCTACATTCACAAGGAAACCTATGCACTGAATGTTTATACCATTTTTATTCCTAATTGCCAAAATTTGGAAGCAACCAAGATGGCCTGCAGTAGGTGAGTGAATAAATCAGCGGTGGCGTATTCAGACAATGGATATTATTCAATACTGCAAGGAAATGAGCTATGAAACCGTGAAAAAAAAACATGGAAGAAGCTTAAATGCATATTATAAAATGAAAGAAGCCAATCTGAAAGGCTACTTTCTAGAAAAGGCAAAAACTATGAAGGTGGTAAAAAGATCAATGGTTGCCAGGGGCTTGAGAGAAGGAGGGATGGACAAGTGGAGCACAGAAGAGTTTAGGGCAGTGAGTCCACGTTGTATGCTACTATAATGGTGGATACATGTCACTATACATTTGTCAAAACCCAGAGAATCTACAGCACAAAGAATGAACCCTCATGTAAACTACAGACTTTGGTTGATAACAGTCTGTCAGCGTTGGCTCATTGGTTATATCAAACGTACTGCGCTGATGGGAAATGTTGACAGTGGGGGAGGCTGAGTGTATGTCCTGGGTGTGTGTGTGGCAGGGGGCCGGGGGGGGGGGCATGTTGGGCAGTGGAAAGCGGCTATGTAGAAACTCTCTGTATCTTCCTCTCAATATTTCTGTAAATCTGAAATTGCTCTAAAATAGTCTATTAACATGTTTATAATACATATTTTTTTCTATATATGAGCCTTTGAAAATGTACCTATGAGAAAGGTGAAAGGACAGATATGGTAAAGATGAAAAGAGAAGATAATACAAACCATGTTTTAGACTTTAAAAAATATGTCTACCATTTGCCAACCACATTAAAAAAGAGAGAGAGAAATAAAGTGTTTCTATTAAAGATGATGGAAAGAGGGTGGAAGCTATCTATTTAGCTCTGTTCACTTCTGAATAACTAAATGAACAGACCCAAGAGAGCGGAACAAATCTGGCAATGAAAAAAAAAAAAACCTAGAAACCACCTGGTTAATCAGAACTCTGCAAGTTTTAAGAACTGATGTTTCAGATATCTTTGAAAATGGAGGTGACAATGAGGTTAATAGAAGCAAGCTTGGTCAGATGTCCATTTAAGTAGTTAACTGTCCAGATGCCTCCCTTTAACCCAAGAAGGAAAGGATGCGTTCCTGGAAAATGTAAAGCAGAGGGGATGTGCTGTGGACCCAGGCACAGCTGAAGGCATGGACATTGTTATGAGTACAGGAGTATTAGAGGAAGTTTACATATTAAATGTTGACAGTCTGGTTTCTTCTCCCACCATCGCTCCCACAATTTTGGCAACAACATATATACTTTCCAAGTAAGAAATGAAACCATCTCCCTTACAGAATCTGCCAAGCTCAAGAAAATATGTTCTAATACATAATAAACACTTTAAAATACAATAAAGATACTGACAGCCAGATGACTCTTTAATATATCCAAATCGTGGTTTCATTCTTCAATATGAGACTGTAACCAAGACTTCCAATCATTTGAGGAAAGTCTCTCTAGTCTATAAAGAATTAAAAGCTAAATGATACAAATGGAAAGACAACAGAGATATTTCATTTAGAAGAAAACTTAAACAATTCATATTTGCAGAGACATGAGAAAATATTTTAGTCATAAAGTAAGAATAGGATGCTATAAAAAAGGAACTTTTAAAAATAAGCAAAAATGTCCAGGAAAAACCCAGTAGATTAGAAGATGAAATTTAATAATTTCTCAAATAGTACAGCAAAAAGATAAAAATAGGACAGAAACACCAGGGTTTCACTCTGTCACCCAGGCTAGAGTATAGTAGTATGTGATCTTAACTCGCTGCAACTTCAAACTCCTGGGCTCAAGTGGTCCTCCAGCTTTGGCCTCCCTAAGTGCTAGGCTTACAGGCCTGAGCCACTGCCCCTAGTCAAGATGGCTTTAGATACTCAGATTGAGCACATGAATCAAAACTATAGAGAGATTTATAACTGAAGCCCATTCAGTTCTTCAGCCTACTAACTGGCATTTCAAACTGAAAGGTGGAAGGCTGTGCCCACTTAGGAGACTGAGGAAAATTCTCAGTCTTTTGCTACATATTTCTTTGAGGATCTTTATACTGTCTTCCATAGAGGTTCTACTAATTTGCAGTCTCAGCAACAACATATAAGCATTCTTTTCTCTCTGCCTCCTGCCAGTATCTACTGTTTGTTTGGTTTTTTAACAATGGCCACTCTGACAGGGGTAAGGAGGCATATCTCACTGCAGTTTTAATTTGAATTTCCCTGATTAGTGATGTTGAACCTTTTTGCCTGTTTGTTGGCAATTTGTCTACTTTCTCTTGAAAAAGTTCTGTTCATGTCTTTCACCAACTTTTTGATGGGCGTATTTGTTTTTATCTTGCTGATCTGTCTGAGTTGTTTGTGGATTTTGGAAATTAGTCCTTCGTCAGATGTATTGTTTGTGAGTACTTCCTCTCATTCTGTAGGTTGTCTACTTATTCTGTTGATTATATCCTTTGTTTTCCAAATTAATTAAGTCAAATTTATTTATTTTTGTTATTGCTGTATTTGTCTTTAGGGGTCTTACCATAAAATATTTGCCTAGGGTCTAGGCTGATGTCTAGAAAGTTTTCCTACATTTTATTCTAGAATTTTTACAGCTTCATGCCTTTATGTCTTTTATTTATTTTGAATTAAATTTTGTATATGACAAGAGACGGAGCAGGATCTTGCTTCATTCTTCTGCCTGTGGCTATACAACTTTCCTGGCACTGGGGTTTTTACCATGAAAAGGTGCTAATTTAAACAATGCTTTTTCTGCATTTATTGAGATGACCAATAGATGTCTTTGCTTCTGTTTATATGCTGAATCAAGTTTACTGATTTTCCTATCTTTGCCTCCCTGGGATGAAACCCACTTGTGTTCATGGTGAATTATCTTTTTGATGTGTTGCTGAATTTGGGTGTCTGGATGGGTTAGAGGCCTTGGCTGATGCTTGGGAAGGTCACAGGATGTAGGACTTTCACAG
This sequence comes from Galagoides demidoff, assembly GCA_963574575.1. Classification (NCBI taxonomy): domain Eukaryota; kingdom Metazoa; phylum Chordata; class Mammalia; order Primates; family Galagidae; genus Galagoides; species Galagoides demidoff. Next base: position 17,644 of record CAUYQV010032178.1, read on the forward strand.
GTGCCTGGGCACATCTTGGGACTGCAGAAGCCCACTCACAGGTCAGGGTATAGTGTCTGCTGGGGGAGTACAGACCCCCAGTGATCTCTCCCCTGACCCCTTCCCATGTGTGGATGCCCCTCCAGGTACCTTCTGATCTTGGCAAGCAGATCACCTTGCCTCTCTTTCCCCACTCTGGGTGTCTCTAGGTGCTTCTCTGATAATTCATAGCGCTGTCTTTGAGACAGTCCACACACATGTGAACCTCTCCTTGAGATCAGTGAGTACAGACAGCTTCTAGTCTGCCATCTTGCCCCCTACCCAAAATCGCACCACATCAATATTTTCACTTCAGGTTTTATACTACCATGAATCTCTTTGGAGCTATCGATCCATGTGGGTGAACTGGCAGATATAGAAAAATACAATGGTAACAACAAAAATGTAAATTCAACAAATACATGTGTATAAGCAGCAATACGTCAACAACCTGAACATACGTTAGCTATGACAAGTTTTCCTCTGATAAGTGAATGTTCACCAAGTTATAAAGTCACTGACCACTGACAGTACCACCTTTGTGGCACAAATGCACTTTGAAGAATGAATGTAGAGCTAGAAAGCAAAAGAATTTATATAAAAATTATCACAATGAATTTCAATATAACAGTAATAATACACTTCAAATTTGTCACATATGTGTGGACTAAGTTTTTTGCCCCATTCAAAGAAACAAATTGCCAAGTGCCTACTTAAGGGAGGCCACAGCTGGAACAACACTCTTCTTTGGAAACGAAGCTATAGAGCTGTATGTAGCTCATCAGTAAGGGCTCTGGTTGTAAGTACAAGAGTCAAGTAGAATCCAAAACAACGACTAGAAAGGAACCACGGAATTTAAGGATAGAAGTGGAGGTGGATTTATATGAAACTAAAGTAGCATAAGCTTCAGGGCCCCTTTGAAGATCTTGTACTGAATTCTGCATTTTTTCCCCCTAAATTGGGCTTCAAGCATGATATAAGCCTGAGCCTGCCCAGAATGAAAGGTCCCTAGAAATCACCAAAATGAACCGTCTGATTTTACAGATGAAGAAACTGAGGCCTGGAAAGGATGACTTGGGTAAAGCGTGGATCAGTGGTTTAATTAAAAGCCGGCCTTTCCTGGTGTTTCCTTGGAAAAGACTGCATTATACTACTTGGTCACACTGCAGTAACTTCCCTGGCTAGGCCTGTAGGTCCTTTTGAGGCAGACTCCCCACAACACACAGCCTCTGCAGGAGCAGCCCTCAACCTATTCCCTAACAGGAGTGTCTTCACCACTTCCCTGTGACCCTGTCCCTCATCCCCACCTCCATTCCATTAACACAGCTGATTAGACCTAAGTTTATCACCCGACCCCAGGGAGTCATTCCATCTGGGTCAATGACCTGTGAGGTCATCTGGTATAAAAAGCTCTGCTCAAACACAAAAACCAGTGAGTTAGCCCAGTCAAATTTTCTCTCCTGGAAATAAGAACTGGGGACTATGGAAACTAGGGAAAGAAAACAACTAAGAGTAGGGAACTAAAGAAGACAGAGACCCAGAGAGTGGCTGCACACTCAGCCAGGAATCCTGGAGTTCTGTCTGCTGAGGGAAAGATGAAATAAGTCAGTTTTCATACCCTGAGGGATGCTCTGGTCCTAAAGTCCTTGAGTCTAGTTGGGCTGTTCTTACTACAAGGCCTGGCCTGGTGGCTCCAACTGTTACTTTGTTCCCAAGTTTCTCCTAATATTCCCTAACCCTGTCCTGACCACCAATTCTCAGAAAGCACCTGATCTTGCATAAGGTGCTACATCAGCACAAACTCAGCTCCATGTTTGTGAAAACTTTGATGCAAAAGCAGGGAAACCACCTTCAAAGTGAAGTCTAGATTCACCCGTGAGGATAAACTCCTTTGTCTCTTTTTTTTTTTTTTTTTTTTTTGAGAAAAGACTTTAATGGGTCTTTGTGAAGAGGAAACCAAGAACATATTCTAGAATGGAGACAGAGATCACAGGAGGCAGAAAAGGGCTCTGCAGCATTAAGTGAGTGCTAACTATCCTAGTGGGCGGGTTGCAGCTCCCAAGCTGCTTCCCTTTACACTAACCAGACCATTATCTTCCCTGAGGACCTCAGGAGGTGGCAACACAGGACCAACAGCACTCTGGGGTGGGAGAGATAAGCTGTCAGGGGCCAGGCGGAGTTTGGAGGAGAGACATGTCCTTCACAAGTAGAATTTTGGCCAAGGAATTCTATAAGGAGTCACATCTGTGAGTTGAAATTCTTTCCATCACAGATGGCAAGGGATGAACTGCAGCAGAAAGGCCTGGGTGGCTGAGGACATAGAGACAAACAAGCCAGAATCGGAGAACACATAGCATTGCTGTGGGATTCTGGAGGATGTGGGGAACATCACCTATCTGATCATTAAAGTGAAGCATGACCACTATATTCTAGAAGGGAAGGGGACATCTGAGATTCACTTGGTTTCATGGATTGTCACTAACATGGTTAATAATAATAATCACTGTTAGTAATAATAATCCCACCATTAGGTATTTATCCAAAAGAAAAAAAGACGTTTTATAAAAAAGATACTTGCACTTGGATGTTCACAGAAGCACGATTCACAATTGCAAACATGTGGAAACAGCCCAGGTGCCCACCAACACATGAATAGATTTATAAAAGGTAATATGTGTGCACCATGAAGTACTACTCAGACAATAAAAATTGGTGATCTAGTACGTTTTGCAACAACCTGCATGCAACTGGAGACCATTGTTCTAAGCAAAGTATTATAAGAATGGAAAAAAAATACCCCTTAATACTCAATTGTAACTATTTGATTGAGACTTACATGCACATATGAAATCAAGTAGGTGGGAGGGGGGAGGGGGTAGAGGGGTTGAGTAAATTCACACATAACTGGCATAATGCTCACACTGGGTGAAGGGCACCCTTATAACTTTGACTTAAAAATGTACAAAAGCAAATTATGTAACTGATATATGTGTATCCCTGTAATATTCTGAAATTTTTTTTAAAAAGGAAGGTTTTTAGGTGTGAATAAATGTATGCATACATAAATAAAAAGGATATGAACCAATTTGTGTTATGTTTTAAGATGCTTCAGAGACCTGATTCAAGCAGAATTAAATCATCAGGAAGCCTTAATCATACCGTAGAGCAGTGTTTGGCAACCTTTTTAGTTGATGGCACACTTGAACCTATAGTTAAACTTCCACAGCACACTTAAATTACGGTGCTCAAACAAAAAAAGAGTAAAAAGGAAAAGGATATACTTACTATGCTTTGAATTTTCAAAAATAATTAAATAAATGTTCTTTAAAAACTTTCCTGACACACCTGAGATCCTTTCACAGCATACCAGTTGAAAGTCACTGCTCTAGAGGTAGGACAGTTCCCAAAGTTGGCTAATTCTATGGCTTTGTGAAGTCCTGAAGGACACAGGTTCTTTCCGCTCCCTGTCTGCCACTCTCTGCACACTGCCTGTGCCCTCACCTGCTACCCTTCGTGGTCCCAAGAAGGCTGAATCAGGTTCCACATGTTATATCAGATATGACATTCAAGGAAATACAGGAATGATCTTTTTCTGAGTATCCTTTTTAGGGGCAAGGACACTTTTTCCAGAAGGCTCTCTCCTGCCCTAACCAACTTAGCTCTCATTGGTCAAAATTGGGTTACCTGTGTATTCTTAAACTAGTCAGTGGTAAACAGAGTGGAATCATCAAGACTGTCTTAGACCAGTGGTCCTCAAACTTATGTATCACAGTCACCTGGAAGATCTTATTAACACACTAGGTGCTGAATCTCACCTCCAGAATTTCTGATGCCAAAGGTCTGAGGTGGGGCTTAAGAATCTGCATTTCTAATGAGTTCCCAGGTGATGCAGAGGCGGCTGCCCTGGGGACCACACTTTGAGAACTACTTAGACAATGTGGGGTAGAATGGATGTTGGGTGAAATCAACCCAAAATTTATGCTGTGGAAGATAATTCTATCAGAAGTTCTTGCGCATAATTTGTAATGACATGTTTCTATTACTTTTCTTTTGAAAATTAAAATTTCTGTAACTTATTCATGTGAGAAACAATACTGATTGTGGTATACCACAAGCCAAAATATGGAAGTAGAATACAAGCTAATGGCATATGGCAGAAAATGTGGTTTGAGTAAATGTCACCCATTGTCACAAACATCCACCCATCCTGCCCTGTGCTCTGTGCTACCCCACATCTCTTCCCATGCATACTTGTAGTTTCTTTTTCAAGGCTGAGGTGTTATCAACCACATACTTGCTGAGGTAGTATCATCCTGGCAGAGGAGACAATATTAGCAAAAGAATGAGTATAACATCTCATTGTTTGGACTAAGAAGCCTGGTGTTTTTTGCAACACAAAATATGAGGCTGGAAGTGCTATAAATTAAAACCCTAAATTTGGTCAAGAGCAAAACCACAGAGGGCTTTGTGGGATGTTGAGGAGCCTGAACTCGATCCTGTGGCCTTGGCAGCCACCTTGCAGAAATGTCATGTGGTTGGATTTGGGTTTCATTTCAGTCATGTTGGGTTACATGAAAGGCACATTTGAAGCAAGGAGTCAAGGTAGAGATGGGTAGTCCAGGTGTGAGTTTAGGCCTGAATAAGAGCCAGGATTATCATCAGTCTACACAAGACACAGATCTCGAAAATATTTAGAAGGTAAAAATCTGCAAATCTGATAGTCTGTTGGATATAGAAGGTCTGAGAGAGAAGGCATGAAGATGTTCTTAGGTTTCTAGCCTCAGTGAGAATAATGTGAGTAGGTATGGGTGCAGAGGCAGGGTGGTGGGGTGGGTCAGGCAAAAAGGACATCAGTTTCAGATGAGCTGGACTCAAAGTCCTAGCCTATCTCTACATGAAAGCAGAGTGGCTCACTAGCTAGTCTGGCGCATTAGGATGGGTGTGAGGGAGAGAACTGGACTAGAGTTAAAGATTTCAGAGTCATCAGAGTTAAATGAGGATCAGTGAACACCCAGGAAAAACATGAAGGTTAGGAAGGTTTAGCCAAGGATGGACCCTGGAAAACACAACTTTAATATGGTGGGGAAAGGACCAGGCTGCAATGTATTGATAAAACAGTGAATGAAGGGGTCAGTGAGATAGGTGGGAGATGGGGTATAGAATTTCAGAGAGCCCAGGTCACAGAGTTTGAAGGAGGAGGGAGGGATCAATATTTGAGAAAAGTAAGATAAGGTTGGAAAACATTTGACAGGATTTGGCTTTTGGGCATTTTGGGAGAATAGCTAAGTGAAATTAGAAGGAGGTAAAGGAGACTGGTTTTTCTGAGAGTTTTGATGGAAAGGTAATGGTAAGAAAGCAGGCAGTACCTAGAAGGGATCTCATGAGTACAAATTTCTCACTACATGAAATGGCCATGTGCTGACAGCAAGGGTTTGGGATTAAGTTAAAGAGGGTTATGAAGGTGTGGGATGGGTCAGCAAAGGTAACTGGCTCTTTAGGTGTTCTGAGAGAGCTGACACTTTACCTTGGGCATTTTCTTTTTTTTTTTTTTTTCTGAGACAGAGTCTCACTTTGTCCTCCTGGGTAGAGTACTGTGGTGTCATAGCTCACACCTCAAACTCCTGGGCTTAAGCAATTCTTTTGTCTCAGCCTCCCAAGTAGCTGGGAATACTGGTGCCTGCCACAATGCCCGGCTATTTTTAGAGACAAGGTCTTGCTCTTGCTCAGGCTGGTCTTGAACCTGAGAGCTCAGGCAATCCACCTGCCTCAGCCTCCCACAGTGCTGGGATTACAGGTGTGAGCCACCACTCCTGGCCTTACCTTGGGCATTTTTCCAGAGCATTTGCAACCATAGATCTTTGAAATGACAATTAAGTTCATGAACTCATCTGAGAAAAAATGCTACATACCCCATTGCTGGAATATGACTATGGCCACCTTCAAAGTACTCCCCTTGGGAATCTATGTACCAATGTCAGGGCCTACTCCACTCTTCAAAGCAATTTTGGAGCTCTTTTTCTAGAGTGACCATCAAAGCTATTGTCATAGAGTAGTATAATTCACAATTGATTCAGATTCTCCTTGGAAATACTTTCATTGCCAAATGAATCTTGCTTTTTATTTTTTTTTTGCCTTCTCTTCTGACTCTTAAGTGCTGAAAAGTGCAGGGCTTTTTTCCCTCTTTATATTCTAAATCTTCACCTTGAGGGATCTTATCCTTTCTCATGTATATTGATCCCACACAGTGATAACTCTTAAAAGTGAATTATCTTGCCTGGACCTCTTTTAAAATATTCAATTGTATTTGGATGTATCCTATATGCATCTCTTACATAAAACATCTAAAAACTAACTTATTGTTCTTACATCCCAGACTAACTCACATCCTGTTTTCCACAGCTCAGTAACCATTATCTCTCTCTACTATGCCAAATACCTAGAGCTTGTCTTTGGCTCCTCTGTCTCCACAGTCAAGCCTTCCCCAAATTCTGTCCTCACTAACCTTAAAGGAGACCTCACATGCCTTGACTTCCCTCTGCACTGACTGTTTCTCTTGTCCACACCACCATCACTGCCACCTAACTCTGTTAGTGTTCTCCCTCAATTTATTCTTGCTACCCATTTCCTCCTTCATCCAATTCTCATGGTACTTTCAGAAATGCAGCCAAGTGACTATTTAAAAACAAAAGTCTGGTCAGATGCAGTGGTTCATGCTGTAATTCCAGAACTCAGGATTGCTTGAGCTCAGGAGTTTGAGACCAGACCGAGCAAAAGCAAGATCTCATCTCTACCAAGAAATAGAAAAACTGAAGCAAGAGGATCACTTGGACCCAAGGTTGCTGTGAGCTATGATGACACCATGACACTCTACCCAGGGTGACAGAGTGAGACTCCGTCTTAAAAAAAAAATACACCCCCCCAAACCCATAAATCTGATCATTCCACCCTTCTATTTATAACCCTCCAATGGCTTCTCAGTATACTTTGTTAAAATTCTAAAATCCTGACCCATTCCATGAAGTCCTAGAGTTCTGGTTCCTGTTCTGTACTGACTGATTATACAATAATAGCACAGGCCTCTTTCCTCCAACCCCCTCCCACCCAGGACTCTGCACACAGCACTCACCCTTGCCACCCATCTCCTGGCTATTGCCAGAGCAGCCTCATGCTCTTAGCAGCTAAGACTAGTGATCCCACACAAAGAACCCTTCTTTCACCTTTCTATCTGAATAAAGTCCCTGCTCCACACTGTCATAGTTCACTCTAGTTTTCTTTCACAGAACATGTCACAATTTTAATTATGTATTCTTGCAAGAAAGGTTATAGTGTGTCTTTACCCCATTGCCTACACATGGCAGAAATCATGTCTTGTTTTCTCAGCACTCTCTAACTCCACTCTATACCAGTGCTGTGTGTGTACATGGCAGAGGCCCAAAATATTTGTCGAATGAATGAATACAAATACCTACTAGTACCTGTGAGTTGAAGTACTGCTCCTCCCTTTACATTATTACAATGGATGGATTAACAGTTTTAATGACAGCCTGCTAAAAATAAGGTAAACAATTCATTCAATTTATATGAAAAAGTACAAGGTCATGAAATGCTCAGATATCTAAGAGGGGACTGTTATACTGACATTAATCTATGGTTTGTTTCCTTTCCATGTTGTGTCCTATTTGACTATGTGCCTGCCCCTCAAAGTTAGTGACCTCAATTTTACCCCACACCATGTGTGCTCAATGGGAGAAACCTGACCTGTGTTTGGAAAATGAGTTACACCAAGGAACTTCCAAAACACTGTAAGAAAAACCCTGAGATTATTTTGGGACAGTGAAGAAGATGTAGGAGGCAGACTGAATGCCATGGAATCCAGAGGGGCTAATTTTGAGGACAGTGGCTGGATTCAATCATCCAGCAGAAGTACAGAGCGGGCTTAGCTCATTGCTTCCACCTGAGGTTTAATTGTATAAGGACAGACAAGGGGAATGATAGAAGCTATACACTGCTGGTTCTGAGTTTGCACATATGTGGTGTGTCCTCTCCCCCTACACACACACACCTCTCCAAACCCAGCATTTCCTCTAGGTTTCACATATACGGTAATCACCATAATGCTTGTTTTTCCTTCCTATATCCCCCAAAATAAACAGTGCTTTAGTTTTCACCAGTAACTTCAAGCTTCTTTCCTGCCATTTCCCAGCCAAAAGTCCACCTAGTATGAGCAGTCTCGTAACCACTTCTCCAAGTTGATCTCAAGCTTCAAGAGGCACTGGATGTGGAGTGAGACAGGACAGTGGGTCTATTCCCAGTGGTACCAGCCTCTCTAACATGACCAAGTATGAATCAAACTGAGGGCGGGGGTGGAGGTGGTCTGCCTTTATCCTTACAATGTCTTTCTCATGGAATTTAAGCAAGCCACTTAGAACAAGATGAAGGTACTTTGTAGTAAGCAGTTATTATTAAAGATCTTTCCTTCATCTGGCTTGCCAATTTTACCTTTATTTGAAATATATTTATTTTAGAATAATGTGGCAAGTTCTCCCAATTTAAGTGTAATTCCATGTCCTCCAGGAAGTCCTGGGGAGATAAGAGTCTAGGGGAATGCCACACATGGTCCTTACTGTTCACTGAACAACAAGCAATCAAGCACGTTCTCTTTCTCACAAGTGTATGTTTTATCTCCTCAGCTACACTGCGAAACTGAGGAGAGGGTTGTCATATAACTCGGCTCTACCTCCCACGGCACCCAACCTGGTGGGTACGTTCAGTAACTGGCCACTGAAGCTCCTGAAGGAAGGTCGATGAAGGGAAGTGAGGTGGCAGTGTTGCTGACATGGCCAGTCAATTTATTTTTAAAGTGACTGTTCTGGCTTGGCACCTGTGGCTCAAGTGGCTAAGGCGCCAGCCACATACACCTAAGGTGGTGGGTTTGAATCCAACCTGGGCCCACCAAACAACAATGATGGCTGCAACCAAAAAATAATAGCCAGGTATTGTAGTGGGCACCTGTGGTCCCAGCTACTTAGGAGGTGGAGGCAGGAGACTCGCTTGAGCTCAGGAGTTGGAGGTTGCTGTGAGCTGTGATGCCACAGCATTCTATCCAGGGGGACAGCTTGAGGCTCTGTCTCAGAAAAAAAATAAATAAATAAAAATAAAGTGACTATTCTCTTTGAAATGGAATTTTTGCTCCAGAGTCAAAGAGAAATGGAAAAAAAAACAACCCACAAATAGTGCCACAGAGAAGAGAAACATCGAGCACTCACGCTGTGGCAAGTCTTAAAACGTCTCCTGTAGAAACCTGACTTTTTCCTGGATCAACATTCCCAGCCCCATGGCACAAATTTTCTAGCTGCTTCTCTTCACAGAAAGGTCATTCTGAACCCTCAAAATTTCTAGGTGAGTGGGGGGACCCAATCCTGACCACCGTTCCAAAGAAAATGTCCGCATTTGGAGAGAGAACAATGTAAGGTGTGTAGAGAATGAGGCAGCCTCCTGACCTGATTCCCAGGAGGAGGATGGGGAACAGAAGGCTGCGATGTGCTTTCAAAAATAAGAACCATTCTCCATATCACAAGGAATTCTCCATTAGTGTGTGACAGGCATATGAGGCATATAAAAATGCTTGACAGTATAAATGAAAAAAATGCTCTCACTAAAACAGAAGGAGAAAAAAAAACAACCAATAACAGGTACTAAATGTGGTCACTAAGCACAGTCTCACGTAAAGCACATCCCCATCAGGTGGGCTGGACCCTGGCCCTGGAGGAAACATGCATGTTTCCTTACAAGGCAGGATGACACAGCTTGGTAAGGCTGATAGAGTAATTACACCTCTGGCTTACATGCTAAAGGTTTTCCATCAGTAGAAAATGCAACTCCCTACTTTTCATCAGTAGAAAATGCAACTCCCATGAGGATAGATATCACTTAGCTCTAAAGAGGACACAACAAGATCACCCGTGGTTCCTACATCTAAAACTTTCAAACAAGTCTACCTCTTTACTGTTTTAAAATCTATAGAAAAAAAAGGAAAGATGTTTCTAGCTTCCCTAGGACTCTTCCCATATTAACAGTCAATTTCTTTGAGATTTCTATGACTAAATAGTACTACAACCTAGCCTGATCACAGAAACCGAACTGCTCCAGGTTTACGACAAGGGAGGTGGTCTAGCATGAATGGACAGGGTTAGCGAGTTCATGAAGAATACTGGGAGTCGGGCGCAGGGAGCAGGTTATCAGGATCCTTGAGGGGAGTCACAGCACGACAAAACCACCATTGGAGAAGGTGTTTAGAGTGTGTGTGTGAGATACATAGTGTAAGGCAAGGGTTAGAGAGGACAGGAGGTACAGAGGGAAGGAGAGAAAGAAAAAAAGAGGTAAAGACATGAGAGAGAGTAGGAAAGGACAAGGAGAGAGACTCACATGCCAGTTAGGAGATCTTTCATCTAACCTCCAGGTGACGGAAACTCAAGCCTGGGGTGGCTGTAATGCAAAGCAGGAGGAATGGGGCCAATGCAAGAGGCGTTTTGAGGACTTCTCAGCAGGATATGACAACTGAGTGTGTAAAGGAGATAAAGGTGAGGGATGAGTCAGGTTTTGAGTTTGAGTTTGGGCAAGTAGGAGCCTGGTGGAGCTGCCAGGGAAGTTACAAAAAAAGAAGAAAAAGACGAGGAAGAAGGGAAGGAGGAGACTTGTGTAGAAGACTTGTGTAGAAAGAAGACCAGAAATGGAGAGGGGACAGTGGAGAGTTATTTGAACACTGAGATAAGACCTATAGACTTCTAGGAGATCTGAATGTTTCCTAGTAGGTCTCATGTCTCTTAAGTGAGAAATCAGCCTTCAAGAGAGGGACCTAGTGGGCAACACTGAAAACATGGAATTGAGGTTGTGAGAGTCCCTCAGGCTCCTTATAGAATCTGAGGGCACAGAACAGAGGATCTGATCAAAGAATTTGGTAGGAAGATTTTGAGGAGTGTCTTTCTAGTCAGGTAGAGAAGGAAAGGGTGCCCATTAGCGAAATAGAGGGAAGGGGAAAGGAAATTTACCAGAAGTAGTAGAAGAGTAAAATTCTGAGGAATTGATCTTTTCTTCTCAATTTCTGGGACTTTGGGTGTAGCTCACTGCTCTGAAGATTTTCATGTACGTGTCTGCCTCTTTTCCGCAGCCTCTGGAAGCCTGTTCAGGGCGGACACCCTTCATTCTACTCTGTACCTTCAGTGTCTATCTGATGCACCTCCCCAGTGAAGGTCCAGATGCCGAAAAAGCCGACAGTCAGGGACACGGGGGAAGAAGGGCTGCCTGTGTGCAACACTGCTCATGTAGTATGTGCTCAGTTACATGGTCACACGAAAGCAGACAGTGAAGGACCTGCCAGTTCAGATAGAGAAGTTCTGCTCTGGACTTCGTTTCCTCTGCCCTAATCTCCCCCTCTCCATCCTTTATAAACCCTTCTACCTGGCCCTCTGTTATTCTAGTTGAAGGGGAAAAAAAAAAAAAACTTCCCTATGTCCTTATCTCTTCACTTAATGTTTAAGGGAGATGAAATACTCAGCTACAGATGTAGGCTATATGCCACCCAGAAAGGCAAAATGAGGATATTGATAAGGCTGCTTCATAGAGTTGCTGAGAAGCCTAACAGAGTAATGTGTGTAAAACTTCTTGGCCTATGACCTGGCCCACGGTGAGCACACAGTAAATGGTCACCATCATGCCTCTTAACAATGGTGTCATGGATCACACTGCAAGCCCAGTGCTTAACACATGCCCTGGCTATTGCTCAAAAATGAATAGTTTAAGCCCATGTACACATAAGCCTTCATCACCCCCACCCCAAGAGGCCTTCATTTCTTGGTGATTGTGAATCATGTATACACATTCAAAAAAAGTTCCTCTTAACTATAGATTTCTCTTTTATAAAGACAATGTACACTTATAATTAGAGCTGGAAACACATATTCAGTATTCTGACAAAATGAAATATTAGAAAATCGGAATGGAGAAAAAGCAATGTTAGAAATATTTTAATCCAACATGACTGTCCCTGACCCAACACTGTAGATAAAAATAAATTAGGAAAGCAGGTTGAACTAAAAATATTTCCTGGATATTTATTGAGTTAAAGCACAGTGCCATGTATCTGGAGGAGGTTATTTGTTCTTAAAGTTTTTGAGAGCCTCTAGCACTATTGATGGAAAGAAAAATACATTCAAACAATTAAGAACAGTATATAAAAGCTCTCACCTGATGGACCAATGATGAGGGTATACAGCACACCCCCAGGATGGAGGGCTCAAGTGCCTTAACTACAACTTGAACTTTATCTTAGACATATAATTTACCCAATATTTGTACCCTCGTATTAATCTGAATTAAAAAGTAAAATAAAAATAAATCAAAAAATGGAACTCAAGAGAAAGGTATATTAGAACAGTTACATGCAAGTCTATTAGCCAACAAGTAAATTCCTAGAAGTTCTGGCTTTTAACCCAGGTTAGAGGAGACAGTGGCTGTTAAGTCGACAGGGAGGAAGTTCAGGGACAGAGAGACTTCCTTGGGGTGACACAAGCATGAGGAGAACAGAGTAGGAGCTGCATGTGCCCTGTGAGGACTGACGGCATGGAGGGGTCCTGCTGGGGACAAAGGGATGAGACTGATAAGGCATCACAGAAAAGGAGCCAAAATAACACTCGAATACAGGAAACCGGATGTAGTAGACTGTTGCTAACTACTGAAGACCATTTTATTCGTTTGTTTGGCATTTTGTTTTGTTTTGTTTTGTTTTGAGACAGGATGTCATTCTGTCTCCTGGGCTAGAGTGCAGTGGCTCATCACAACTCATGGCAACATCAAATTGCGGAGCTCAAGTGATCTGAGCCTACAGGCACTTGCCACTATGTCTGGCTAATTGTTCTATTTTTTGTAGAAATGTGGTCTGAAGACCATTTTAGATTCTTGAACATAATGAAAGAGTTTCATGCAGATTTAAGACATAGTTATCAATATTAGTCGAGTTTGTGAGCTGGTGAGCTTGAGCCCATCTAGTGTATGTCCAGCCAATCGTATACTTTCATAGTATTGAAAGTATACAATTTCACGATTGGTTTCATTTTTCTTCTACTTTCTCACTATTTCTCAGGAAATCCACCTCTAGCTTACATTTCCTTTGTAACTGTAAAATATCTTTTGGATTAAAGTGAAGTGTTTCATGACTTGTCTACTTTGATCACTACTCCATTCTGTCAATATGTAAAAACCAATTTTTATTCACTCTAGTAGACAGTGAGTATAGCAGATAGAAGCACAATTATAGAGTGAGACTACTTGTGTCCTCATCATGGAAACTTGGGGTAATATATTTTGGAAATGTGTCAACGTGCTTTTATGTTTGCATGGCCATGCACCTGACCTCCTCTATTGCCAGCCTGGGGCATACTTCTGCCTGGGATGTGTGAGAGGCTGCACCTCTGGATTGTTGCAGGAAAAAATACAAAGAGAAAGTAGTTTTCTTTAGTTTTACTTGAAAACCTAAATTGGGTTTTCAAGTCTGTAGCAAGACAATGACCTTGAAACTCAAGCTTTGCCGGGCAGTAAAGGACAATAACAGGTTACAAATTATTATCTTCTACTTTAGCAGGCAGAGTTGATCATAGGCTCTTTTGTGGTGGTGGAGATCATGGAGTTATTGATGAGAGAAAGGAAGGGAAAAGGCCTGTGCACCCCTATGTGGCCTGGACTGTCAGGAAGGGAAGAGGACAAGAAGACATGGGGCCCAACTCTGTGCCAGGGAGGAAGAGCACTGAGGGGAAAACAAAAGGCAGAAAGGGGTCTGCCCCACTACCTGCTTTTGAGTTGGAAAGGGGGTTTCTTCTCAGGTCTGTTTCTGCTCCAAATGGCATTAGCTGCAAAAAAAAAAAGCAGAACAGTGCAATTGATAAAGAAGGGCCAAGGTTAGATTCCAAGTATCGTGCAGAGGTTTAGGGATATGGTGAAGAGGAAATCCAGAGTCCTGAGCAAAGAAGAGGGAGGTGGTTGAGGGTGCTGGCCAGTGAGCTTCCTAGGAAATGGCACTGGGTTGGGGGCCAAACTGACATCCACAGTCAACTGAGTTGCCATTAGGGAGATTCATCAAGGGAAGGGGGCTGAGACCCCCGGAACACTGCTAGCTGAGAAAGAGACCAGGCACCGCCCAGATACAGGCGTCAGGGGCACACCATGCAGGCCCAGACTGGTCTGGTTGCAATACAACAAGCAAGAAGCCAGAGGAGAGGGGGCGGCTTCAGGGACACCATGTGCTTTGCCTACCCCGGGCACAGCCTAATGCCCTCCTGGGGAGGAGAAGCAAGGTGGATTTCTAAGAGAGCATCCTAAAAGAGGAAGCCAAATTTTGGACAAACTTAACATTAAACCGAAACAAGGAAAGCTATTTAACTGACAAATGTCAAGGACTCCATCACACAGGCTCATGAAAAAGCCAGCTCAGTTTGGAAAATAAAAGGATGCATGTGATCTGAGTAAATTAAAAACTTTTACATGGCCCTACCGCATTCTACCCCTGTCACATTGAGACAGTTACCTAACTTCTCTAAGCATCACACTTCTCATCTGCGAAGAAGACATCATAGTCTCTTCCCTCTAGGGAATTGTAATGAGACCATTCATGTAAAATGCTTAAAACTACAGCTGGGACTTGACAAACTTTTAATAGTATATTTGCTAATTTTATTATCATTTCTACCATAACATTGAACCTGAAAGTTTCTTTTGTCTTGTTTGAGAATGACTAGACATTTGTCAAGCAATGTCAAAACAGTCTATTTCTGACATTCCTCATTTATGATATCACAGTCTCTAATGCAGTCCCACAAGCACAGAAACACCATTCTGGGGACAAATGAGAATCACTCTTTTTAGACCATCTCTGACTTTTTCTCAGCTTGGTAAACATCTTGGTATTCACTACAGTAATTATCTCAAAGCCAGGACAATATTTCTTAAAATTAATATTAGCTGCACAAAAACCACAGAGTGAAAAGCATGGAGGTATTTACAGGAGCTGGTGGGAAAGCCTGCTCGGTCTCAGGCTGATTTGCTCCCAAGAGGAGTGGACAAACCACATGAATGGGGAAGAGCACAGAGGGGGAGGATTTCTTTGTGACTCTGCAGGCATTTTTAACACGCATATCGGGAGGCGACAATGCCAGACTGCTCCTGGAAAATTCCCTGTGATTAACATGTATATACTGATTCTCAGAATTGTTTGCTGCTATTTAATTCTAGATATTAACTAATCTGGGCCCCCATGCCAGCTTTCAGTTTTCTGAGTCAACCTGGAGAACGCCAAAGTCGGGTTCAGTTAAAATAGGAGAAAAGATTTAGTTAGTAAGGTTAATATGGATTGTATGATAGTTAAACAAAATAAGTATTATTTGAGTGTCTGTGGTCTACAAATCCCCAGGCTGTAGGGCTTAGGTTAACATGTACCAGTAAGTACTATAAGGTATGGTAATGCTTAATATAGTAGGGTTCCTGGGGAATCATGTGGTTTAAGCAACTTTTCCATTTAATTCAAGCTTACTCTATACAAAAAAAAAAAAAAAAAACACTTTGAAAAAAACGAAATCTTTGTAAATCAGATATCCCTTATAAATATCTATTTTTTAAAATAGAGAGAAATTATCTTGTTTGATGGATCAGTCATCACTGAGTGCATTAACTATTTCATGGTAGGGCTCTGGAAAAAATTTCTCAAGGTGTGATGCTGACCTCAGCAAGGGAATTATCTAGGAGCATATTATAAAGAAGATCCCTGGACCATACCCCAGGCACTTTGAATCAAAATCCTTAGAAGTGACCCAGTATTTAGTCTCAGAACAAGGTGGAACAGAAGGGCCAAATGCTAAACACAGAAATGTCTCTCTGTTCAGAAGACAGACTGATGGATGGTTTGGTGAAAAGGAGAAAACAAATCCAAATACCTCTTAAGGATGCTTTTAACATGAACTCCTAGGGTCAGCGAAAAAGGTCAGATGTGAACGGTGCTAGAAGATGTGGCTGCCATTTCAAAATGAACATGAACCTGGTTCTTCTTGACCTCAGAAACATTTTCTTTCACAGTAGCCTAACATTACACACAGATCCATTTACTGATCATGAGGAACTTGGGGCAGAAGAGATAGGAAAAGTACTGACGGCTCCGTCAAAAGACTTGGGTTCAAATCCCAGTCTTGCTTGTGTGGCTATGGGCAAGTCATTCAGACTCTTGGTGCCTCTGCAGTCTTGCTTGTCAAATGGTAAAAGGAACTCATACCCTCCATGAACTGTTATATAGCTGTAGTGAGGTAATATGAAACAGTGTTGTAAACTGAAGAGCATTTTATCAATATTTAACTAGAACTAATTTGCAATCTGTACATATTTAAATAGCTGCTACATCTATCTATAAGGCATATTATTAAGAAAAACTCTTGGCTGGGAAAAAATTCAAATATGTTAATTATATTACATAAATACATCTATCATATTGTTCACTATGGAGTTTAAATATCTGCTGTACTTTTGTGCTAAGGAAACAATGTATCTTTAAACAAAAAGTGAGAAGCATTTTGACTTTTACCCAGTTCACATTTAACATCCTTTAAAAATATGTTCTTATTTCTGGATTAAAGGATAAGTGAGAAAGTTTATCAAATCTTCATTTTATTTTTAAAATTCTCTTTCTGAACATCAATTTCTTAAGGTCAACTTTACTTGCATGATTTATTAGCTGAAACTGCAGAATGGTGGAGAAAATGGGGACATCCAGGGCAGAAAGAAAAACAAGGCAGTCCATAAAGAATCCTAGATGCTTTGCCTAAAACCTAAAATACACTAAAAATAAAGGCAGAGGGAGTCTACCTTATGAAACCTAACCATCACCAGCTTCACATCACAACTTATAGTTTTAAAATGGAAGACACGCAAGAAAAAAAAAAAGGCCAAAGCTAGTTCTTTCAGTAGAGAATTAATTAAAAGCAGATGGAAGGCTGGATACTAAGTACCAATGAAAGCTTTAACTGACATAGCTTCAATTTACAAGTCACTGGCTTTTCCTGGCAGAGTTTGGGGAAGGAGGGTGAGGAATCATGGCATACCCATCCTGGTTGAGGAAGACACAGAAATCTTTAAAATTAAAGACGTTTTCAACATCTGATTCTAAAACACTTTGGTTTGTGGTGGTCATGACAGAATTCCAGAGAAACCAGAGTATGCCCCAGACTCTGGAAAGCTTGGGGGGAACCACGTCCTATCCCTTCCCAGTCAGAGCTTCCGTGCACACACAAAGACGTGTGCTCTAGAATCTGCAGGCCCTTCAATTTCATTTTAAACTTGATGATCAAGAGGCCCTTATGGGAGTGTTAAAGAGTAAACTAGTAATACACAAACACTACGAAGCCAAAGGGATAATCACTTGATTTATGGTAGTTGATACTACTTTTCGAAAAATTTTAATGACAAAGTGGAGGTCACAGGAACATAAGCGCTGTCAGTTTAGTCTGCAGGACCTGGAGGGCAACCAGGGAAAAGGAACTGAGGAAACTGCTAGATACAGAGAAGAGAGTTGAGAGAGACACTGTGGGAAGCATTTTGTCTGAGCATAGTAAACAGCATAAATAAGAATGCCAAGTGGACCATGAAAGCAGGACGAGTCAGTAAAGCCAGAGGTCGCCCTCCAAGTTAAGGAACCAAATGTCAGCCTGTAAGGTGCTGCACCCAACTCAAAGGCTGGGGGGGGGGGGGTGGCTGGAAACGCTCACGGAGGCCATTCATTCCCTCCAAAATAGCTGCCTGCTCCTCCCCTTGCCTTCTTCACTCTTCTTTGGGAAAGGATTTTCTCTACATTCTCACTGATGCAACACACAGAATTATTCCTTCCAGGACAGAACTGAGTGTATGTGGGAAAAGTCAACTTTTTACTGTCTCACTTTTTTCTCCTTCCAGATAAGCACAACTGTTTATCATAGTTCCTCTAGAACAGTGAAAGCTTTTAAAAGAAACAGTCTCATCTTCTTTCCTGAGTTGGGTGGTTTTCCCTCCGGCATGATTTCTGATCCCTTCATCCCTGAGTGACCTCACCTCCTCACATGGCTGTCCCTGTGGATGGCTTTCGAAAATGACTTCATTCTTCAACCTCCTCCATCCAGCTGCCCACATGACATCACCTTGGAGCTCAGCTTCCCATCTTTGCCCCTCAAGCCTGCCTCTTCTCTTCCCTTTG
>CAUYQV010032180.1:0-11215 GCA_963574575.1 Galagoides demidoff
ATGGCATCACAGCTCATAGCAACCTCCAACTCCTGGGCTCAAGCGAGTCTCCTGCCTCTGCCTCCCAAGTAGCTGGGACCACAGGCGCCCGCCACAACGCCTGGCCATTTTTTGGTTGCAGCCATCGTTGTTTGGTGGGCCGGGCTGGGGATTCGAACCCGCCACCTTAGGTGTACGTGGCTGGCGCCTTAGCCGATTGAGCCACAGGCGCTGAGCCCTGACACTTTATTTAAGGTCTTCCAGTTCTATCCTGGTGTTTGCATAATGTGTTAGATTCCCCCCCCCCCCAGTTTGCCAATTTTTCCCTTATGTGTACTAATTCACTTTAGACCTTGGAGAAACGCATTTAAAAAAAGAAAAAAGGAACAAAAGGACTTGTTGATAAAAATCTAATCCCACCAAAGTCCACACACCACACACCATTGAGTATCTGCTTGAAGGAAGCAGGGGCAGAAAAAAGTTATTTACACAGTCGAGAGCACTTTTTCAAATATAAACATACACACTTCTGAAGGCTGTAGCTTGTGCTACTACAATTAGGAATGGGGAGGTGGGAAGATTTGGGGGAAAATTGTTGTTTTTGTCCTCACAGGACTATATTTTCTCCTCTGCCCTACTTCCTGGTGTGTCTCTTGTGTATTCTGAGGGAAAAGGCTTGTTTTCCTCATCAATGATTTTGACAATTAAATATCTTAAAACAGAAGAATAAGACTTTTTTGAGGGGGAGGATCTGGTTTTAGGGAACCCAATTGTACTTGATATTTAGGAGGGGATTTAAACTGCTCTTCTAAGGGCAAGGGCTAGAGCCACAACTCTCACTCCCAGCACCTCTGGAATCCACTGGTTTCTGTGCCCTGCAGTTACTGTGGTTAACAAGACTGGCCTGAGCCCTGATCTCACTTTTCTTTTTTAAGAGACAGAGTCTCACTTTGTCACCCTCAGTAGAGTGCTGTGGTGTCACAGCTCACAGCAACCTCCAGCTCTTAGGCTTAGGCGTTTCTCTTGCCTCAGCCTTCTGAGTAGCTGGGACTACAGGTGCCTGCCACTAGGCCTAGCTATTTTTGTTGTTATTGTTGTTGCTGTTGCAGGGTTTTTTTGGCCGGTGCTGGGTTCGAACCCACCACCCTTGTTATATGGGGCCAGCGCCTTACTCACTGAGCCATAGGCACCACCCCTGATCTCACTTTTCTTTTTAAAGGATTCCAGGAAGGTGAGCTAAGTTCTGAGGCTGAGCTGGGTATTTGGATTATGTTAGTGACTCTCTAATTTGGTGACCAAAGGTTCTTGGGTTCTTTCAGACACATCTTAGTGTAGAATAAAATCTATGGAGTCACTTTAGTTTATAAATGACCCACCGGAAATTCCTGAGCTAAGGATAATTTTGGAATTTGAGTGAATCTAGGTCCATCTCAGCAGAGTAAGGCCAAGAGAATTTCCAAGCTCAGACAAATCAGGAAAATTCTAAGAGAACCGTAGAAGAGGACTAGGAAAGAAGATGAGTGATGGTTCACCTCTGAAAATGTTCACTTGTGTGGCAAGGGTAGATTTTTTTTTTTTCTTCTGAGTCACTCCAAGATCATTGGTGAAAAGGGCTTTCCAGAACTCAGCAAAGGTCTGTTTGAATTTGGGAATCAGGAGATAACGCAGTGTAGTGATGAAGGAGGCCTTTGGGCTCCCTCGGCACCGTGTTCTCATCGTTGTACCATCTTAACCACCTGGATAGGTTAATCAGTTTCTCTGGTTAGCTTTCTTGTCTACAAAATGAATATGATAATACCACATGCAATTATGGGGAGTAGAGTTGGCAGATGGCCAAACAACAATTCTGTTTACTCTTAGGTAAGACATTTCCAGTTAATACATTTCTACATAAGAGGGCTATCCAGTAAAGTATCCAGCCAGGTACTATGAAAAAGCAGGTTGACTGTGGCTGGATACTTTCCGGGCAGCCCTGGTGTATTATCTGATACTGTCGACTTACTGATAACCTATATTGCAGAAAATCATGCAGCTGCTCTTTTATGTGAGAGGCCCATTTAAAAAAAATACGACTTTGCCCCTCTTATTTTATGTGTGAAGAGGGTTATTATTAAAAATCTAGGAATTATAGATAGTAACAAGACTTGAAAATAAAATCTGCCCGTACTCTGTCACCTAGAGATCACAGTTGACAGTTTAGTTTGTCCTTTCAAGCTTTTCTCTTTGGTGCCTTGAATGTTGTGTTATTAAACAAAATGAAACGATGTAGTTACTCTTTTGTGAATGTTTTCTCAGCAAAACTCAACACTGTCATATCCCAGCGGCAAATTGCCCAGGGTGAATAACCCAGGCGCAGAATGTAGGCAAACATACCTAGGTCCGAGTCACACTGTAACACATTAATGAGACTTCTTAATGGAAAAATACCAGACATTGCTCAAATACCATTTTCCTTGGTTCAAAATAGGATACTCGGTAACCCCAATTATTAAAGAAGGTACTAGGAGCTGCTCTGCCAGTGTGCCTGCTTAGAACGGCCATTTATTAGTTGTGTGACCTTGGGAAGTTACTTAAATAGCACCGCAGTTTCCTCATCTGTAAAATAGAAATAAAATGGAAATAATAAATAATAACAGGTCAAAGGGTTGTTTGGGAGATGAAAGGAGTTAATATATAGTAATCATATGGTGTCTGGCTCATGCTAAGCACCGTATTTATAGAGTTACCATAGTGGGAGTATTCAGGATAGTTACCCAAGAGATAGCAGGTGTTCAATAGATGCTGA
Source organism: Galagoides demidoff (assembly GCA_963574575.1). Taxonomy (NCBI): domain Eukaryota; kingdom Metazoa; phylum Chordata; class Mammalia; order Primates; family Galagidae; genus Galagoides; species Galagoides demidoff. Next base: position 2,765 of record CAUYQV010032180.1, read on the forward strand.
CTCTTTTGCATCTGTCTAAACTCCCTGTAATTCCTTTAGCAAAAGGGGATTCTACCTGATGTTTTAAATGAAAGGATTTTAAACAAATATTCTTGGGCTGCTGCTGCTACCAGAGGGCACAGGAACTGCATGGCATCGTGTTTGGCATCTACAAAATCCATTTGTAGCTTAGATTCCAGGAAGTTATTTATCCTCCCATGAGGAGTAAAATAAAACTTCCTTGTCATCACACTGTGGCAGACATCATAGGACAGAACACAGAGGAAAATGGTGAGAGATGGGAGAAGGACAGGCTCTTGGCTGTAGCAGGGGACCTCCTGGGGAATAGAGAGTAATGATTGTGCTTTGAGGATGTTTTTCAGAGTCACTGGCCCTCTGCTGGTCCAGCAGGTCACACAGTGCCTGCAATTAGTAGACACTGAGTAAATGTTGGGGGGAAAAAAGAGAATAAATGCACGAATGGGTGAGGGGATGAATGAATGAGAAAGTGACGCTCCTGTCACAGCTCAGAGTAGAGTAAGAACAACATAAAAAATCTCCAGAATGGGAGAAACTTTACCAGACCTGAAAAGAACATTCTCCTCGTTGTACCTGGTGCACGGTTTCTGTTCTTAAGGAGAAATTACTCCTTCTTCAGTGAATTTCTATTGAGGATCTGCTAACTATCTATGCCTGGCATGGTTCAGGGCAATGGAGGCATAGTGAACAAAGCCATTCCAAGCTGCTGTTGTCTCAGAGCTTACATTCCAGTAGAAGGAAGTAGGCATCTGCAATCAGCAAATCTATAATGTGCTCAGTGATGATAAGTAGCAGAAGGGAAAATAAAATGAGGTAGAGGGTGACAGTTTATATGTCATAGCCGGGGACAGCCTCTTTGATAAGGTAACATTTGACCTGAGGCGTTAAGACAGTGAGGAAACAAGGCATCTGGATATGCAGTGGAAAGAGCCCTGGTGGAGAACAGCAAGACGGCCGTAGTGGCTGGAGTAGAATAGCCGGCCGGGCTTCAGAGAGGCTGGGTGCAGGTGGAGGCAGGGCAGGCTATGGGAGGCACTGTAGGTCATGGTAAAGTGTGATTTTTACTCAGAATGAGATGGGAAGGTATTGGAGAATTTTGAAGAGGCATGACATGATTTGATTTCTTTTGTTAAAAGATTGCTTTGACTGTGTTGGGAAGAATAAGCTATGGAGGACCCAGAGTGGAAGCAGGGAGACCGGTTAGGAGACGGTTGTCATAGTGTAGGAAGAAGACTACACTATGAGTGGCAGTGCAGGTGATGAGAAAAGGCCAGATTCTTGAGGGGATCCAAGAGATCGGTTTGGGGCCTGTTGTGCTTGGCATGATGCTGGACAACTGGGTGGAGATGTCGAGGTAGTTGTGACTCAGGGAAGAGGTCTGGACTGGAGGTGAAAATTGGAGTCACCATGACGTGATAGTGTGTGGTGCAATGAATGAGTGGAGAGAGAGGATGGAGCCCGGAGCAAAACAACCTGCTAAAATCCACAGATGAGGAGGAACTGGCCTGGGGACTGGGAAGGAAAGGTTTTTAATGTGGGAAGAGACCTGAGAGCAATGCTGTCCTGGAGGCTGAGGGCCCGAGGAGAGCCATGAACTGTTCCACTGTTGCAGTGGCTCACAGAAGTTGAGACTGACAACTGATAGTATCTGCTGTAGGGGGTTGTTGTTGATCCCTGGGGCACCATTTCAATGGATGATGGGAACTGAACTCTGAGATAAGTCTTTCCCATTATGTTGTAGTTAGTCCTTCTCAATAAATCCTCCCGCTGTGTTCACAAAGTTCTAGACTTAAAACAAAATATGATGGATAAATGAAGGAGACCAGTCTGCCCAGCCCCGTTTAGGAGATTTCTGGACTAAAAGGCCCTCACCTGACTTCTGCAGGCGAGAGTTTGGCACACAGAGGAGCCGAACCAGGTCAGCAGCACATTTGCAGAAAACTGCCTTAGCCGGCTTTGTTTACTTCTGGGTGTGAGTCTCTTACATAACCAGTCAAGTAGGCCACATTTTCCTTTAGCTACAAGGCCTACTGCTTCTTGGGGGAGAGTGGATTTCATTAGAAGTCAGGTTGCAGAGGTCCTAGGCTGGTCTGTTTCCTGCTGGACTTGAGGAATGACAGAGGAAGGTATCGCACGGCCGTCCCCTTCTCCCTCACTAGTCCCAATTCCCCTGCTTTCTGTAGGTGAAATAGATTTACTTTCATCTGTCTCCTGTGTCACCCAACTAGAGCATCTAGCTAGGACATGCTGATGAAAATTTTGGCTTCAGGGATCCCTTGTCGAGTCATCTAGATCACGTTACAAAGCAATGAGAATGATGGGCCAGGGGAGAGCTGGGGATCCCCTCGGAGTGACTGTTTATGCTCCGGGCGCTCTGCAGTGAGAAGCTGGCCCCCGTCCACTTCATCATGTTAGGGCATCTTAGGCCCTGAAATCCTCCCTTTGTTCTCGAGAAACGCTGTCTCTGATTGTCTGACTTTATTCTTTGTTTGTTCTGGGGTTATAATCCCTCTCATTTCGTGAGATCTCCTCTTTGAGTCGTTGGAGGTAAATCCTATGGGCAGTTTTACAGCTTTTCTCTTCTCTTTGCATTTTATGTTTTCAGTTACCAAGTCCAGGATAGACTTCAACATTTCTTATAATGAGCTAAGTCTGAAATAAAAGTTACAGCATTTTATATGCTCTTTTGTGAAGCAAATGGAATGTTTTGTGTGTGCCAGTGGCCTTGGGTTGTTTTTAAACATGTAAAGTTATAGCCAAGGTTGAAATGATTTTTTTTTTTTAAAGAATTAGAACCACATGAAAGCGTCAAAACTACACAATCTCATTTATTTTCGTAATAATAACAAGCATTTACATAGTGCTTATGATGTGTCTGATTCTACGCTAATCACTTCAAATATTAACTCATTTAATTGTCTTAACAATCCTATGAGAGAGATGTTATTGTACTCACTTTACGATCAGGAAATGGAGGAACAGAGAGGTTAAGTAACTTACATAAGGTCGCACAGCTAACACATGGTGGAGTAGAGTTTTGAATCCCAGGCAGTCTAGCTCCAGGGCCCATGCTTTTAACCACTGCAGCGTACTACTCTTCATTTGTTTAAAACGAATAAAAGAATTGGTTACTTTTATAGTGTCTTTGAAATATAGATGACTAAATATTAACAATTAATGCTATCAACAAAATTACAGAGTTAACTTTTTGCAGAGAAAAAAACCTTTTGTAAGAGTATTAATTTAAGACAAAGACCTGGTATTCTTACTGTAAATTATTTCTACGTGTTCATTGAAAAAAGGACCTGAAGAACATTTTTGGAGGGGATAATTTTTCACTTAATTTACTTCTAAAACAGTTACATATGGAAGTAATTGAAAATCTTGAGAAGTTTAATTTTTTTAAAATGAAATCTTCATAGCTTTTTCTTTGAATGGGCTGAAACACAGCAGAGCAATTAGTCACTTAAATATATGTAGCTGATGTTTATTTGAACATACTCTGAAGGCTTATTTTCTTTTCACAGTCAGTCCCGTTCTGCTGGCCTGGAGCCCAGAATTTGCAGTGACCAGTGCTGAAGTTAATAATGGAGCCATGTCCTGTTAGTCTGCATCCTTTTCTGGATTGTCAGTCTGTGTTTGCTTCTAGTTCCTAGTATCTCGAGGTGTCCTTTGGCGAGTGGAGGCTCTGTGGATGCTCCAGAGAAAAGCTCAAAAGGATTTCTGCCAATTTTATCCACAGTAGCAGCAAGGGACCAACTAAGTTTACTTGGCAGATTCTGAGTGACAGAGCGAGAGTGGAGACAGAGGCTTCCCCTCGTCACTGCTGTGGCATGCTCTTACAGTCATGCCCGGCAACGAGACCTTGTCTCAGTGGAGTTATTACCTGAATGACAGGGTGAGGCGCATGGCTGGGCCACTTTCCCCGAGTGTAGGGTGAAGGCCTCTGGGAACGGTCCATCTTGGAGGTGGCCAGCCTAACACTGGTGACAGTGAGTAATAGAGTGAGGCGGGTGCTTCCTTTTCAGTTCTCTATTGATCTTTCTGTTGACTGAAGGAAAAAGTCGTGGTTTGGTATCCTTGCAGTTTTAATACTTCTTAAAACCTTCAGAACCTCCCTTTATAGAAATGGAGAAGAGGCCTCTCAGGCTCTCAGCTTTGATAGGCAACTGTATTTAGGCAGAATTCAGTTTCATTGTTTTGTATGTATAGTTTTCTTCTGCTTTTATAGAGAATGACTTTCTGTGTACAGTGGGCATAGGTAATTCTTTTTATTTTTTTGAGGCAGAGTCTCCCTCTATCACTCTGGGTAGAGTGCTGTGGTGTCACAGCTCACAGCAACCTCAAACTTTTGGGCTTAAGCGAACCTCTTGCCTCAGCCTCCCATGTAGCTGGGACTATGGGAGGCCAGCACAACTTCTGGTTAATTTTTCTATTTTTGGTAGAGATGGGGGTCACTTGCTCAGGCTGTTCTCGAACTCCTGAGCTCAGGCGATCCACTCACCTTGGCCTCCCAGAGTGCTAGGATTACAAGGCGTGAGCCACTGCACCAGCTCAACATAGTTAATTCTTAATAAACAAGGTACTTCTGGGATAACCATTCTCTTGTGATTCCCTTGTGCTCTGTATGGCTTTTCTCATGTTAATCTGCCTTGTGTCACTTGGTTTTCAGCAAACCTTCAAAGGGTGAAGGGGAAGTGTTCCATTGGCCCTGTACTTTTTTTATCTTAGAAATATTTTCTTCTTCCACTTCCGCCCAGCTTGGGAGGGTACAAAATCCTTCTAAGACAGCAGTAAGGACTCCCTCCCCAGCAATTCCTCTCCTTTTTACTCTTTCCTTCACACTTGCTTGATTACAAACTTTGAGCAAATAACAAGCTTTCTGCATCCCAACATTTTAAACTATAAAATGAGGGGATTGAGTTTTCTCGTTATTTCCTGAAGCTGTCTCAAGGGGGACAACTGACTTCTGATTATCTCGTGGTTTCCCCTATCTCCTAACATGATGCAGGACTCAGTTGCTGTGAATCAGCTCATAAAATGGGTCTGCTTCCTCAGTCTGTCAGATGTTACACTGCGGAGGAAGTAATAAGACTTAGCCCTCATTCTTACCTACTTATTCTACAGAGTACTTTCTGTGAGCCAGACCAGGGGACACCTGATGAGTTTTCACGGACTTTTCAAGGTCCTAACTTACCATCGTTTTATAAAATATCTATATCTATCTGCTGAAATGGTCCATTGTTAACTCAAGAATCACGTGGTCTCATAATCTGGTATAGAATTTCTGGAATTCACAATGGTACCCATAAAGAGCAGAGACAAGAAACAGTGAAGCAGGAAAGTCAGGAATAGAGTGGAGGGAAATAGGAAAATAGGATAAAGAAAGAAGAAAAAAAAATAAACAAGCTCGGCCCCTGTGGCTCAAGTGGCTAAGGTGTCAGCCACCTACACCTAAGGTGGTGGGTTCAAATCCAACCCGGGCCGCCAAACAACAATGACGGCTGCAACCAGAAAAATAGCCGGGTGTTGTGGCAGGCACCTGTGGTCCCAGCTACTTGGGAGGCAGGAGACTCACTTGAGCCTGGAGTTGGAGGTTGCTGTGAGCTATGATGCCATAGCACTCTACCCAGGGGGACAGCTTGAGGCTCTGTTTAAAAAAAAAAAAAGAGTATTTTTTTAAGTAAGAATTTTTTTAAAGAAAAAGTGGTGAGTCAATCTGAAGATTAGCACTAGAAATATGTGTAATGTGGATGACATGTAGATAAGGACCAAATTGTGAATTTGGTAAAAACAGGAAGAACTTGAGAAGTGTTGGTCAAATATCTGATATGGTTAATTTTGTAGAGATCTATCACCTCTTCTTTGAAACCTTTGAGACCAGATTTGTTATGGAATTCAGAATTTTCAGATCATTTTGGCATGGTCCTTAATGCTGGCTATGATGACTCCCGTAGGAGACACTGGGACAGTGTCATCACCAGGCTTGTTAGTATTTTCTGTAGTGAAATATATGAACAGCTACACCAAGGGCAGTAAAAAAAAAAAAAAGACTATCCATGGTCTACTGTGGACTGAGGTCAGATTTTTGCCACCAAATACATTTTTGAACCGAAATTACAGAAAAACAGTTTGATTTTCAGAGCTTTCTACATTTCAAAATTACAGTTAAGATATTGTGGACCTGTCTTTGTAACTAAGTTACATTATGTTTCTAAAACCCTAATCAAATTAATCATGCAGAAAACAAATTAGACCCCGGCTTGGACAGGGATGTGATCTTGATGTAGAATCATACCTGCCATGTAGCGCTTGGCAGATTTGTTCATGAAAGTTGAATCCAAGTGCCTTTTGACTAAGTCTATGAAGATTGCAGTAATTTCTGGTCCTGCTCATCCTTGAAGCAAATGGTCAGTCTTGACCAGAGTTCTCTGTTCCATTCTCTGTGATGGTTAAGATCACGGCTGTCAGTGGCTGGGCAATGTTTACTGACACCATGCAATGTTGTGTATTACTTCACTTGCTTTTATACTTTTACGATGAAATCCATCAATTATTGGCAGTTGTCCTGCTGAGTATCTTGGTAGTTCTTAGATCAGTCTAATTATCCATGAAGTTTTAATTTGGCCATGATTAAAAAGGAGCATGAACAGCCCCCCCCCCCATTGGTGGCAGAAATGCTTGGTGTTTTATAGTCTGTAAACCTACGACTCTGCAGAGCACTTAAGCTGGATTAATTACACCACAGAGGACCGTGTTGAGTTATTTATGATTGTTTTTAAACCATTATGTAAAATGACAAGTGAGCAAGTATTTTCTTCAGAATTCATTGAAAGTGTTTTGCCAGCTTCTTGATTGATAACCTTTGGAACCTTGCTTTTCTTTTGTGTAGTTAGCTGAAAATGGATAGTAATTGGTCATGAAGGTCATACTTGTGAACTTGTGTGGGCTTTGTCTATTGTATCGCTAGCTATTTAACAAGTTGATCAAGAAATACATCGAGGCTCCAAGAAAAAACTGTTTTCCTTTTACTTTGCATATGTCCTCCAGAGCTTAATAAAATCTCACGTCAGGGTTCTGTGGGCAAGAGGTAGATTTAGATGCGGTCTCTGAAACCAGAGCTATTTGGCTTGTACAATTCAGAGCTTTTATAATGTTGTCTAGGACTTTCTATGAAAGAATGAAATTTTTTGTTCGTGATTTAATCTTTTTTCCTTTCCCAGATTTTTTTTTAAATTAAATCATAGCTGTGTACATTCATGCAGTCATGGGGTACAATGTGCTGGTTTTATATACAATTTTCCCAGATTTTATGCTTCATCAGGATAAGATAGGTAGTGGGATGTGTTGTTTCTCATGGAATCATGGCAAATCCTTTGTTTTTGTACCTACGTGAAGAAACTTACTGAGATGTTAGTGGGATGGCGTTCGCTATGGATGTAACATGGAATCTACCCTGCCCAAAGTCATTTAGAGATATTGATAATCTGTTGTAACATACTATGACTTTTCCTAATAACCTTGTACCTCACATGGTTAGAAATCATGACTTATATTATAATAATAATAATAACAATAATTATTACTGAGCACTAGTGCCTGGCACATGTCACGTGCTTTACATGGCTGAACTCATTTAATCCTCATAACTGCCAAATATAAAAACATAATAATAATCAAGAATCAAAGTATTCTAGCTTGAATACTTTTGATTACCTTCAACTCATCCTTCCCTTCTAATGCAATGACATCTCAACTCTCTGGGACTCTGCTTTGAACAACCTCTTCTTAAGAACAAAGCTGAGACTATGGAGACAAGCACAGACATTTCTGTAATTCAGATGAGCCCCCTGTCCCCATGTGAGATCCTGCCTGTGCAGCAGGCAGTACAGAGCCAGAATTGCTGGGCTTTGTGCTCTGAGGTCCTTTAGAAAAGGGTCATGAGTCTGAACATGTCAGTGGAACCTGAGGGCCATAGCAGTGATGTTTCCAAGTTATTGGTAAAGGGAAACGAAGTTTACCTTAATCTTAGAAATTGAAGGCAAATATCTGATTCATTTTACAAAGACCTCTAATAATGGGGAAAATGGTGCTTTAAGTAGGAAAATATTTGTCTGTCTACAACTCTTCATTCTACATGAATGTTCTAGGTATCTGAGAAGGTTTAGAGAAAACACTTGCACGTACAACTTAAAATATAAAGACAGAAAAATGTCATCTTAAAAAATGCACTCTTGGCTCGGTGCCTGTGGCTCAATCGGCTAAGGCTCCAGCCACATACACCTAAGGTGACGGGTTCGAATCCCCAGCCCGGGCCCGCCAAACAACAATGATGACTGCAACCAAAAAATGGCCGGGCGTTGTGGCGGGTGCCTGTGGTCCCAGCTACTTGGGAGGCGGAGGCAGGAGACTCGCTTGAGCCCAGGAGTTGGA
>CAUYQV010032181.1:0-119455 GCA_963574575.1 Galagoides demidoff
ACAGGCGCCCGCCATAATGCCCGGCCATTTTTTGGTTGCAGCCATCATTGTTGTTTGGCGGGCCCGGGCTGGGGATTCGAACCCACCACCTTAGGTGTATGTGGCTGGCGCCTTAGCTGATTGAGCCACAGGCGCCGAGCCCCTTTTTCTTTTCTGATATACATGGTTGGTTGTATAAAATTCCCTCTAGGGACTGCTTTACTTGTATCTTTCAAATTCCAATATGTTGTATTTTTATTGCCTTCAGTTCAAAATATTTTAAATTTCCCTTTCTTTGAGGTTTTCCAGATACTTTCTATTATTTTTAATTCTGATTTTATTGTAGCCCATGAACGTATTCTGTATGATTTGAGAATTTAAATTTTAAATTTATTGAGAATTTGTTTCATGGCTCAGAATGTGGCTTATCTTGAGAAGTAAGTGGTCCATGTGCATCAGAAACGTGTGTCTGTTACTTGTGGGAAGAGTGTCGTTTAGATGAAGGGCATGCCAATAAGGTGAAGATGGTTGGTGATTTTGTTCAATTTTCCTGTATCCTAACTGATTTTCAACTTGTTCTGTCAGACAGTAAGACAGAGATCTATTGTCTCTACTTGTACTTGTGGGTTTGTTTATTTGTCCTGGCCGTTCTGTCAATCTTTGTGTTTTTTGAAGTTCTCTTATTTAGTATTGTTTTGACTTCTTGACGAGTTGACCTTTTTATCAGTATAAAATGACTTTCTTTACCCTAGCAGTACTATTGGTCTTTTTAAATGGTTAAGGATGTTTTTAATGCATCTTTGATTTTTTTAAAATTAAACATCTGAAGGGGAATTTCTGAATTAAAAGATTTCAACTTTTTTAAGGGTCTCAATAGCTTGCCAGATTGCTGTCCCAAAAAGGCTATACAGATTGATACTTACCTAGGTATTCTTTAAGGGTTTATAAACTTAGCTGGTCTGGTCTTTTAAAAATAGGTAGCTAAGTTGACTGTACTATTTTATACTACATCACAGGATAAAATTTATATTAGTACTTGTGTGACTTGTTTTGTAGAATGTGAAAATGCTGTTTAGTTGTCATCAATTTTATCTTTTATTATTTTAAAGGTATAAATGTAAAAAATTCTCAGTTTTGTAGTAGGGGTATTGAAGAGGATTTTATTTCTTCACGTTTATTTAATCTTTTCTGTGTATTTTTTTTTGTGGCATCTTCAATTAATATGTTAGAGATGGTATTTCAAAATTATATACTTACTTTTGATTCGATGGAGTGTTTAGCCTAAGTATGTTAATGTGTAGAAAGAAATTTTATATATAAAAACCAGATGTTACTTTGGTATGTTCCAAGATTAGATATGAGATACTGTATGCTTAGGGTTTTGTAGCTGCTTAAGCTTTGATAGTACCTGGTGCAAATAGAGGTTAATAAAGTGGTCCATTTGATTAATATATCTTTTTCAATATGTAAATTATTCCCTACAGAAGTTTTATATGTTAATTAAGAAATGCATGACATAGTTAATACTCTTTTATAAAAAATAAACTCCGAGAGAGGTGACCTATTTGGATTTGTTTTGTAATTCTGAGCTGTCTTTTGCTTGCAGGAGTCTCCCAGAGCCTCTCATGACCTACGAGTTACATGGAGATTTCATTGTTCCAGTTAGTAAGTATTATGTAGAGGTGCATAGATACAATGTCTGTGGTTGATAGGGATTATAAACCAAAAACTTCCACTTGAAAAATGTAACTTTATTATTATTGCAATCTGTATTAAAAATAGAAATCAATTTAGAAGGTTCCCTCCCCCATTTTAGAAGGTGAAAAAAAGAAATGCTGTATTCATTCCTTCACAAAGATTAATCGTTGCCTACCTACTGTGTGCTAGTCACTGGTAGTTGTGGATACATAGAGCCAAGGAGGATTCCTGCCCCCGTGAGCCAATTCTGTAGCAAGTGTTGGGCCACACACACTTCTTATTATACCATAAAATACATCATGATGGCATGACCAAAATGCTAAGGGAATACAGAGGTGTTTAACTCGCAGGAGGTTGGGGAGCTTAGCAGATTTGAAAAGATTAGTAGGTTGGAGATGGCTTCACATAGAAAGATCTTTAGATGTAAATTACAGACAGAAGGAATATTATGAGATGATACCAGAAGCTCACACAATATTTGATGGAGAGCGAATTGTATGTGATGAAATGTTAAGTGAAAAAGGCCTATAGTTGGTAGAATTTTGTGATTAAATTTTTTGTGAGTCACACTCATTTGAGGCTTTCTTGTTTTCTGTTATCGTACAGCTCCCTTTTTATATTCAACACATGCTGTTTAATCATCATGGTCTTCTCAGCTACACTAGTGTTAGGTATTGAATAGTTAAGGAAATGAAAGTTGAGACATGTTAAGTAACTTGCCAGATTATAGGGAACCTTATTTAAAATTCAAACCTCGGTTCCACTGGCTAAGACCTGCGGTATTGGTTTTCACAGGTGCACTGACAGTAGCTGTAATTGTATTTTCATTTCCTTTTGTTTTCTCCTCTTGGATGTATTCCATAGTTTAATCTGTTGAAAAACTTAGAGCAGTTCCTTAGGGAGCCATGTTACTGCTGCCTGAACATCGCTTTCAACGTTATCTTCTTGTGAGGTCTCTGCTCCAGCCAGAGTAAAGGTTCTTAGTATGTTGCAGAAAGAAGCAACTTGGAGGCCCAATTAGACTATGTATTTAAAATAGGCTTTTGGAAAAGGCAAAAATAGAGTTCTATTCACTTTTGTTTTCACGTGGAAGAGGATTTTTTTTTTTTTTTTTTTTTAAAGAGAATTTGTATGATCAAGGGAGTGGGGGAAAGTTTTCTTGGCAAAAACTCAAGCAAATGCTTAGTTGTTTTGATTTCTTCCCTGTGGCATTTTGGCAAACTGGGGAAAGAGAAATTAAACTTAGTTGGAGGACAATTGTTTCATGTTGTTTGCCTGGAAAAAGCAAAAGAGTGCCAATTTTAGTCTAGAATCCTTTGAGAATTGGAGAAAGATAAAGTGATGATGGAATACGGTTTTAAAATTACTGCAAGCTGGTGTCATTAGCACTGTCATTGTGCCCCGTAGCTGAAGGCAGTATACTTGAAATCCGAGTGTCAGTGTATTTTACTGGATAAAGAAGTTCCTATCTCTCTTAGGAACTTCTTAATAGGCAGTCAAGTGCATGGGCGTAGGAAATGAACTTGCTGAGTATATCTTTGAGCAGTGTGGTAAAAGGGATATATAAATGCGGAAGGGGTTGTCACCCATTGGACCAAACCTTGTGCTTTGCTTCCTGACTTTGTGGGGACACTGTAATAGAGAGTCATCCTGCTGATTTCCTTTCTAACAGGACTGTTAGAAAGAAATACTGTTGCTACTGTAGTCATTGGCATGGATTTGCACCTAAGCGCAGTTGTGGTTGGAATGGGACCTGTAGTAACATTATTTAATGTGAAAAAGTACATACATTAAATGGGTGTATTTTAGGGGCCAAGATTTCCAGTGTAGACTTTCATTTTTTATTTTAATCTCTTGTGAATACCCTTCTCTGTACTCACTGCCTCTCTTAGGAAGCGTGTGGGAGCAGATCCTCTAATCTTTTGCATATGGACTTTTAAGTATTGAATAAAACAGTTACAGAAATCAGGTGGCCAAAATGAGTCTCCCCTTTTGAATATTGTCAGAAAATTGGGATGGTGGTTAAGCTCTCATTTTCCATTAACAATGGCACAGCTTACCTTGTTTTGCTTAATTATCTGTTCACTGAGCTGACTGCTAAAATTACTAAGCGTCGCCAGTCTTTGTTACCGCCTCTCACACCAGCCTGGAAACTAATTTTTGATTCTTCTCAGTCATGTGCAGTGGTTTCCATCTGTTCTCTGCTGATGAGATTGTCTCTTCTACCCTCCCTGCTGAGGGTTCTGAACGTTTCTCCTGGGTCCCTTCATTGTCTCTCATCAGTTTCTTCCCTAGAGTTTGATGCCGAGAACCTCTGTGCTCATTTCTAGAGTTCATGATACAAATACGAATTTCATTTCTGTTTTGTCACCACAAAAAGCAAAATTTTTTTGTTCCTTATTGTGCAGTAATCTCCTTGCTGACTTACCCGTTCAATGTTGAATGCTTTGGGAAAATAAAACAAATTTTTTTTTTCCTTTGAGAAAATTAAGGGAGTTAATTAAACTCTGGTAGCTTCAAAAGAAACTTACTGAAAGGAACTAGAGACCATCCGTCTTGTGAAAGACTCCAGTGGGATTTTGGTGTCGAAATTCATAATGTGAATATGCAGTTTACTTGGCCTATGCAGGAATGCAAAAAGAGCCCCCCCCCCCACACACACACACACAGGAGGGCTGGGAGGCATCTATGTGGGTGCATTACTGCATGATGTTTACGGTTACCTTTGACAGTGCGGTAGTCCACTGTCTTATGTGTCAGCCTTTTGGGCTCAGAGTCCTTGATGATGTTGATGAGAGGAGGACCATGCTTCAGGGTTGAAAACACGCAATGAACTTAGCATGAGAATGCCAGCGAAAGCCTGGATGCCTCTTGTATCATGCCAAAAATCTCTTTGCTGTCATGCAAACCAGAGCACTTACTTAATGTTGCTGTGTGCAGTATATTTTCTTCCCATTGTCAAGTTACTTGGCAAGCAAAATCATAACCATAACGTTCTTTAGACATTCATCATGAGAAACAACTATTATAAGACCCAAGACATGGTGTTTGCTTAACCAGAATGTTCTATCCTTTTTGGTAAAACTGTGTGGGAAGCAAGACAACATCACGTGGCTCTTGGTAGAGAAGGACTCAGAAATTTGGGAATGGGAGGAGCCGAGTGCCAAATGGCATCCACCTCTCTCAGCCTGATGAATTAATTTTGCAGTACATGGGAACTCCCCAGAAGAACTAGAACATTTGCTGTCTGTTGACTGAAGCCCTTTGTCCCTTGAGAAATACTTGGATGGTTACTGCTAATGCCCTTCTAAAATTACAGTATTATTGACTTTTGACTTTTAAATATTGAATAATTTAATATTTATCTGCCTGAAGTCTTAGAAAAGCTCTAGGCTCCTATCTTTTTCAGTCTCCATTAGTTGGCACAGCATTGTAGCAGATGGACATTACAATGTGGTGGATGCCGATTTGTAATTTCATAATTAAAATGCTTTTTCTACTACAGTAACTCCTAATTTCCTGGCACGTTTTCCAGGATTTGATGTTATGATTAATTTAGCATCCTAGACTTTTTTTAAAGTTAGGTCTTTCATTCTTTTAAAATATAATAAAATGTATATATTATGAGCAATTAGACAACTTTTTTTAGTACCTTGAAGATACTGTGTTGTAGCCATATGTAAATGCCAGCTAATAGAAAGCTCTGATTTATGTCCAAATAAAATAGAGAAAAAAGTGGTTGTATTTTAAGTCTTACTGAAAAAAATGTTTTTTATTCCCTGAAAAAAAAATATATTTTTTTTTGAAGAAGGGGGGAGAAAGACAAACTTGGAAAAAATGTATGCATGATTGCAGAAGAGATTAGGGTAGATTACTGGGAGAGGGGCTGGAGAAAGAGTGGAAGATTTGACTGTTTTTCAAAACTTACTTGACTATTTTAAGAAATAAAGAACTTTATATCCCCTAAGGGAAACTATTTGTATAGTGTTTCTAAGTAATTCTAAAATGTTAAAACTAGGTTTTCATTGGAGAAAGATGATTATTAATGATGAGATAGATTCAAAAGTTAGAGGTAGTGTTCTAGGGCGAAGTTTTCAAATTTTTGAAATACAAAATTTTTATCCTCAGTAGCTATCCTTTCATTCCTTTGGAACTTTTGTCTATTTTTCAGAATTTCTGCTTTAATTTTACTGTTTTTTAAAATCAGAGCTGTGGATTAAAATTGGTATACATATTCTTATATTTTTATTTCTTCCAACATTGGTAAAATCTTGACTTTAATGGCAGATTAAGAACTAGATTATAATTTATCACCTCACCCTTCCTTCCTTCCCTCCTCCTTCCCTTCTTCCCTCCCTGCTTCCCTCCAGAGAATTTCACCTAACTCTTTAGATGGTTATGCTTTTGTTTTCAGTGATATATTTAGTTTGTGTCTTAAAGTTTTTTTTTATTATGTAATTTGCTTTATGTTCTGCTTTAATTTCTTAGCCTTTTAACTTCCTTTTTCTTAGCAACAACTACCTCAGTGTCCTCTGCTTTGAAACCTCATTTCTCACTCTATTATTGGGAGTTAAAACTGGAACAAACTTAACTTTGTAAATATGGGAAACCATCCAAATGTTCATAAAATTGATGGTGTGGTGCTCCATTCAATGACATGGGGAGATATGTGAGGTATGTTAGATGAATAGGCTACTTGTACATTTCATAAAAAAAGGAAGAAAACCTATGAAAGGATTAAACCTAAAATTTACTACTTTATCTTAGGGTAAGATTTACTGTTGATAATTTTAAGTAAGTGAACTTTTTGTTGAAATGTTATTTGTGCACAAATCAATACACAGCTTAATTAATTTTCACAAGATGGAGATATCTTTGTGATCAGCCTCCAGATCAAGAAATCGAACTTCATCAGAACCTCAGGAGAGACGAGTTCTTCAAATCTGCCTTTTCAGACCACAGGGGGCCTTGCTGTGTACTGGAGGGGCTGTCTCTGCACAGGCCCTGTGCTTGTCATCTTGCTGTTTGCTGCATCTGTAACGCGCCCCCAGCCCCTCCTTTCCGTCCTTGAACTTTCCCAGTCTCAAAGACCCTTCCTGAGCTTCCTTGACAGCTCTGTGTGAACCTCCAAAGCAATTCCTCTCTGTTGCAGCAAACCTAGTACCTAATTCTTACCAGTCATGACTTGGACACCCCTGAAAACTCGAGCATAATCCCCAGTCACAAGCATTTTAGTGATTTATTTGATAATTTTCCCATCAAGGTTAGAATAAGGGGAATTTGAGTCCATGGTTAGTAAGAGGCATAGGCAATTAATTACAAAGTTTGAAGGGTAGAGGGAATGTGTTGGTTTCCCGGGGCTCTGTAACACAGTACTGGGAACTGAGTGGCTTAAAACAGCAGAAATTTATTCTGTCACAATTCTAGAAGCAAGAAGTGTGGGCTCCGGAGGGCCCTGCTTCCTCTGACAGCCACAAGCAGGGTTCTTTCTCCCCATTTCCAGCTCCTGGCGGTTCCCGGCCATCCTTAGTGTCCCTTGGCTTACAGGTTCTGTGCTCCCATTGCTGCCTCTGCTGTCGTGTGACTCCCCTGTGTCATTCTTCATGTGGCCATCTTCCTTCTGTGTTTTTTTTCTTACAAAGATACCAGTCATGTTGGATTAAGGCCCCCACCCTGCTTCACACTGATCTCATCTTAATTGACATCTGCAACAACTCTATTTCCAAATCAGGTCATGCCTTAAGAATACCTTTTAGTTCTGATCGTTCGACATCTGGGGCCCCACTGACCTGGGAGACTGTCCTTTCCAGGGCTGCCCTGTTCCTAGAGACTAAAACCCAGGAGGCTTTCCACGTGCGAACTATCCGGTCTCATGTGTATGCACTTGCACTCCTGCACAGCCTCTGTGCCCCAGGCCCACTGAAATCCTTCACATCAACTAATGCTAAGCCTGCCTTCCCTGCTCCATTCTTTCTGTGGAAACCACGGCAAAGACTCTTGTCCATATCCCCTGCCCCTCTGGCCCAGTATTCCTCTGCCTCTTGATGGCCCTGGGTGCGTCCCCATGTGCCATCTGTTTCTAGGGCTCTGTGAATAAAACTCTTAATCTTTATGTTAGTCATTCACATATCTTACTTCTTGATGAAATTCCAAGCACGTTTAAAACAGTCACATTCTGAGGGACCAGGGGTTTCTTTGGGGGATAGAATTCACCTGTTAACAGGAGGGATGTTTTACTTGCATCCCAATGTGGGGTGGTGACCCAGTGACTAGACTCCACCCAGAAGACAGACGACAACTGGGCTTGAAGTACAGCAGGCCAGCGGGAGAAGCTGCATAGCTCTCGGTTCTTACATATCAACCCAGGAAAGAAAATGATTTCACCCAGGAGGCATTAGAAGATTAGTAATAGGGAGATTATTTTCCCCCCTTTTAAAGGTGGCAAAATATCTTTAAATTCTCTGTTTGATGGTCTTGAACAGGTGAGCTTTTGTCATGACTGATTTTGGGAAGTATATTTGATTCTGTGTATTCTCCTAACTACTTTTCCTTTGTTTTTTTAAAGAAAGTGGCAGCCCAGAATCTCGTGTTAGTGCAATCCATTTCCTGGTACACAAACTGCCAGAGAAAAATAAAGAAATGTTGGATATTTTGGTGAAACACTTAACAAAGTAAGCCTCTCCTCTTCCATTTGACTGTCTTCACTTTGCTGTGGGTTCTGCACGGTGTTCCTGGTTTTGAGACAGTGGGAACAGGTGCTGCACGCACAGTGCCGGGACCACACCTGGGAGGGCAAGCTGGGTGTCCGACTCCTTGTGTGTGTTTTGGACACGACGTCGAAATACGATGCTTTTATGAAGTTGTATAATTATTTGTTTAACATCACTGCCAGCAACTCAGGATTTGATTCGAAGGGAAGAAGAGAATATTCTACATTATCCCATACACAGATTTTGGAAATGTGATTTCAAGTTTGTTAGCAAATTTAACTTGGTTTCACACCTACCTAGCTCTAAGTTTGAACATGTCCTTATGTTTGCTTAATTCAGTAATGGGAAGTTATTTCATTGGGTCCATTCTCTTTTTCTCTTCCTTTAAAAAGTGAGTAAAATCGAGTAACTCAGTGGAGAGATTAGCTGTTTCTTCAAATATAGATGACTCTCAAATCACTATCACTAAGAATTTTAGAGATGGGAGAAGCTGAGAAAGACTTAGAACCTTTATTTTTCATTAAAAGCAAGTGAAGGCCGGAGGATATTGCAGTTGGCTAACGGTCCTACTCCTCGTTATAGCCATTCGTTCATTTGGGCGACAAATATTTAGTGAATGCCTTTTTTAGGTGCTAGTGGATGTACAGTTGATAGGCAGAACCTCCACTCTCACGAAGATTACTTTCTTGGGGGAAAAAGAATAAACACATGACTGGTTAAAAATACAAAATAGTTTCAAATGCTAAGTGGCTAAAACACAAAGCAGAAGAAGGAGATAGGGGATGAATGTTGAGTGTGAACGTGTAAAGATTATTATTATGGAAGATCTCTTTGAGGATGAAATCTTGGAGTTGAGCTCTGCATGAATGGCACGGCTCTTGAGAACAGTTGTCCAGGTTGTTCACTGCACAGTGTTACTGGGCAGAAGGACTGAGTGTGGGTGCTCAGACCAGTCTCTGCATGCTTGGGAAGCTGTTTTTACAAAAGGGCATGTGGTCTAGTGTCCTTATAAGCAAGAAGAGGGAGGGTGTGTTTTGATTAGTTGGGAATGGTAAATGAAGGCTCTCGAGGGAAATAGCTTAGCCTGTACGGTAGGCACTCTGAATCTGCAGACTTTTAACTGTGGGTTCTGCATCCAGGGATTCAGCAAGCCGCTGATTGAGAATACAGTATTTAAGGGTATAGGGAACACCTCCTGGTGTGGGACACAACTACAACCAGGGACTTTACCTAACAGTGCAAATATTGTAACCTAATTGTACTCTTGTATTAATCTGAAGTTTAAAAAAAAGGTTAATAAAAGAAAGTACAGTATTCATGGGTGCACATGGAGAGGGAGGCCAACTGTTTTTATTCACAGCTTCCACATAGCAGATCACAGGGCGTTAGCATCTGCATTTTGGTGTCCACGAGGGTCCTGGAACCAGTCCCCTGTGGATATCAAGGGAAGCCTGTACATGGAGTTATTCTGAAAGCCACTGTGGCCAGAGGAGAGTACAGGAGAGAAGTAACAGAACAGGCAGAGGCCCAGCGGCTGGGGCCCATAAGATCTACTTGTTTCAGGGGTATGTGCTGAGGCTGGGTGACTCTGTTGGAAATACAGAGTTACTGAATATGGTACAGTCCACGGTTTTTGCTCCTTTGGTTAAACAGACTGTTTTTCCTCCTTATCAATTTCAGTGTTTCAAATCACTCTAAGCAGAACCTCATGACGGTGGCAAATTTAGGAGTGGTTTTTGGACCGACTCTGATGAGGCCACAGGAAGAAACTGTTGCTGCCATCATGGATTTGAAGTTTCAGAATATCGTTGTGGAAATCTTAATCGAAAACCATGAAAAGGTAATACAATTCTGTTTTTCTTTTAAAGAGACTTTTTGGTCTTGGCTTGTCAAGTAACTATTCTCTTAGATTTCCTGTTTCTTTCTCTCTCTCTCTCTCTCTCTCTCTTTTTTTTTTTTTAGCTTTTACGTAAGTTACTTAACTACTCATTTATCATTATCTTTAGTTCCCGTTTCTTTTTTTTAAAAAACGATTTTATTATTGTTGTGATGAGCTTGGTTCTGAGTTCTCATTGAGCTTCTGTCTTTTGATGGCCATCCATGAACCTGAACCTTACCCGGTCTTCTGTTACCTTGTCTCTGGTTTAGTGAAGAAACATTTAATAGAGATGCAAGTGAATATTGGCAAGGTAATTGTGAACTGTTTAGATGTTTTGTTGCTTTCATTCCTGTCCTTGGATTTCTCAAATTCTTTGTGTTCTAGTCCTATACTCTTGATCAAGTTAGGGCTTTACAACTTAAAAGAGAGAAAAAAAAGAACAAAGTTGAAGGGAAGTGACGTGGAGCCAGAGAACCACCAGTGTCATCAGAGTGGGGGTTGAGGGACTCAACTGTACATGCTCTGCACATGTGAAGGTTGCCTTGCCTCACAAAGGGTCTTCCTGGTTGGACCCAGCTGTTCTGAATGGCAAGTCGTGAGGAGAAGCCAGGGTGGGTAAATGCAAATGGACCCAGACAGTACCTTGGGCGGGAGGCAGGCACATTCCTGGGATTTGATGGCTGGGGTTGAGATGGGCTTGAATTATGAGATCCCTTTCAGGGTGAGTAGAAACTGCTTTAATATGCTCTTCCTCCCACCACACCCACTCAACATTTTAAATTCTAGAAATAAACATAGTTCTGTATTGTCCCTCTTTTCCCAAATTACTGTTCTTCTCTTCTCAATTACACATTCTCTGTGGCTACCCTCACGATACGACAGCAGAGTCGAGTAGTTGCAACAGAGACCAGAGAGCCCACAAAACAAAAAAGTATGTACCAGCTGGTCCTTTGCAGAAAAGGCTTGCTGATTCTGTTCTGGACCACTAACTTACTTTCTTTCTTTTTTTTTCTTTTTTATTGAATGGTAACTATGTACATTGGTGCACTTCTGGGGTGTAGTGTGGTGTTTTCACACAGAATCCGAAACACTTCCATCAAACTGGTTAACATAGCCTTCATGTCA
This sequence comes from Galagoides demidoff, assembly GCA_963574575.1. Lineage (NCBI taxonomy): Eukaryota > Metazoa > Chordata > Mammalia > Primates > Galagidae > Galagoides > Galagoides demidoff. The sequence goes on from CAUYQV010032181.1 coordinate 11,392, forward strand.
TTTCTGGACCACTAACTTTCAACGCTGGCAACCAGAATCATGTGAGGAGCTCTTTTAAATGGCTCTCTAGCCTTGTGTATTCTGTTAAATTTTTATCTTCAACAAGAATTTTAATGGCTCAGCACCTGTAGCTCAGTGATTAGGGCGCCAGCCATAGATACCGAGGCTGGTGGGTTAGACCCTGGCCCAGGCCTGCTAAACAGCAATGACAGCTACAACCAAAAAATAGCCGGGCATTGTGGCAGGCACCTGTAGTCCCAGCTACTTGGTAGGCTGAGGCAAGAGAATTGCTTAAACCCAAGAGTTTGAGGTTGCTGTGAGCTGTGATGCGACAGCACTCTACTGAGGGCAACATATTGAGACTGTCTCAAAAAAACCCAGAATTTTAAGTTAGGCAAGGAGAACGGCTGACCTGGAGGAGGAGGAGGCGTCTCTTCTGCTCTTCTGCCTCTACAAGAACTTAAGAGAGAACTTCAGTGTGTAGCATGAGAGAAGGTTCTGTTAATATCTGAGAGGTTTTTGTTGGTGATAGTTCAGACCTGAGTGTGATTTTTGCTGGTGTTAGGTCTGCTCTGTGGAAGTTTGCATTTGGATTCAGAATTTGAAGGAACTGCAGTCAATTCAAACAGTTTAGCTGCTCTGCATTTACAAGTTGGTGCAGGACAGCTCTGTGGGGGACACATGGAGAAAATGGTTTCAGGATGCTTCTGGAGCCCTTAACTCAAAAGGACTAACTTGTGTGCCTGCATCTCTCCTGTTCCCCCAACTCCCTCATAATAAAGATCGCACCTCTTGAACCAAATGAAGATGCTGACAGTGTTAGAAGTGTACCTTTATTATTAACAAGGGCATAAGTATAGTTTTAAAAACATTTTTATTATTTAGTATAGTGCTTCTTAATTTGGGGGGATTACAGACCTCTGAGAAGCTGACAGAAGTTACTAACATTCTCCCCAGATACGTAGATGTAATCCCCTCTCTGCCCCAGATTGTGCTGACGGTTTCTTTGGGTTCACATGCATTTGTGAACTCCAGGTTAGGAATCTCTGGCTTGACAGGAGTAAACTCTTAAGTGACTAGTCTTGTTACTTGTTTATCTATAATCAAAGGAATATATGATTTTTAAAAATTCGTTAGACTCTTTCAGGAACATTCAGATCCCCCCCGCCCCCCATTCTGTCACTTTGCTAATAACTTTGCTCTGCTTTTGCCTCTCAGAGAATTTGAAAACGGTTAAAACACTTGGCTACTCATTTGGTTGTTAAAAGGCTTTTTAAGAATTGAGATTGCATGATGATATATGAGGGGCTGGATGTACAGATGAACATTGTGACCTGTTGGGAAACCAGGTCACAATTTGGGCATGGAAGCCATGTTTTGGGACTTGAATCCCATAATACTTATCCCAGTCTGACATACCATAAGACCTCTTTTCTTAACTTGCTTATTTCTCCCTGCTAGATTCTTAAGGGCAGAGATTTTTTTTTTTTTTGGTGCACTTACAATGATACCTGGTACATACTGGCTATTCAGTTAATATTTGTTATAAATGAGGGCAGTGCCTGTGGCTCAAAGGAGTAGGGCGCAAGATCCATATACTGGAGGTGGCGGGTTCAAACCTGGCCCTGGCCAAAAACTGCAAAAAAACTGAGGGGCTTGGAAAAGTGGGTAAGAGACAGGCAAATGAAGGTATGGTCTCTTTGAGCAAAGCATTAGAAGAACATTTCTTGGGTCCTGGTTGCACTTGCTTTTTGCATAGAGCAGTTCTAGCTTGTGCTAATACTGGTTCTCATGGAAAAGTTAAGCTTGAAAGCCATTTGGGGATTTTCTTCGTCAGTATGGTAAAAGCAGCTTGTTTATGGTTATAAGAAGGTTTTTCGTTTTTTTCTTTTTTGTAGCCAGTGGTGGTAAATTGATACCTCCTTTTATGGTCCTGTCTAATTGTCATTAAACCTCATTACTGTAGGCCAAGCTGTCCAGGCAGCCCATGGAAAGATGGCTACTTTTCATTTTTAGAAAGCAAAATAATTAGACTACAAGCCTGGAAGCAGTGTTATCATAGCTCAACTATCATTTGATTAAATCCTAATTAGGGAACTTTTATGTACTTTATTTGTGAAAATACTGGCTTGGGTCTCGCTCTTGCTTTAAGGATGTCCGTTCCGTGGTGCGGTTGTCTGTTCTCTTCCTTTATTTGAAGCTGAGAGGATAAGGATGTGATTTTTCTGCTGGAAAGTAGTGCTGCTTTCACCTTCTTCACAAATCTTACAGGAATTTCCAAGTAGCACTGGTGAGCCCGTTAGCATAGTTAGAGCGGATGAAAGTGGCCTCGCTCTCAGAGATGGAGCTCTCTAGAGCTAAGTTGAGGGCTTGTGCTTCTCCTTCTCTTCCTTTCTGTGTCTAGATGGTGCTGTCAAGGCACACCTGACATTAATTAACGTACCGAGGCTTTCTACTGGGAAGGGAGGTGGGTGGACCTTGAGTGTGAGACTCTTGGCTGTGTACCTGGGTTTAGGTTTCGAAGCAGAGGCCTTTGTGGTGGGGCCTGGGGGTGAGAGCGTGTCAGTTGGGATTAGTTAGCAGTGCTGATAACTTAATTTCCCCAGTACCTCTCCTTTGCTCTCCAATTTCATCTTTGTGCATTTCCATGCCCAACTCTTTGTTCTGGCTCTTCTGGACTTCAGAGTCCAGGCTCTGCTATGAGGAAGATATCTGCCGACAAGGTACGGTGCATAGAAGACCTTCACATGGACATGGGGTCCATGTTAGCCATGGGTCTCCCTGATAACTGATCCCCATGTCCCCCCAGCAGAGGATCTTACCTTTGACTTGAAAATAGGGAGGGAAGGATACAGTCCTGACTTCTAATAAGTGTTTGAGGATAAGAAGAAAAGTGTGTGTGTGGGGGGGCGTGGTAAGGCTAGGAAAGGTTAAAAAGAATAGTCTGTGAGAGAGGAGAAAAGTACAGTACTGGATAGCAGGGCAAAAGAGGAGCGCAGATTCTGGAGAGGGAAGGAGAGACTCTTGGTGTCACTGGAAATGAAGGTGGCAGAGCGGAGGAATGACAAGTGAAGGAAGCCGTTTTCTTTTCCTTCCTTACTTATTTTTTCCTCCCTTGGAATGTGAAGTGTTGACTCCAGAAAGGTCACCAAAGCAAAGAGAAATGTCAACGTATAATTAAAGCGAAATTGTGCTACATGGATTTAGGAGTTAGAAAAAGACCCCTGGATTGTCTGCTTTGGAGATCCCAATTTCTCCTAGCCTGTTCGCTTTTCTCATAAAATCTGTATGTACTTTACAGAAAACTTAACCCATATGTTTTTGCTTTATTTATACATAATATACATTCAGCTGTTGTTTTTAAAGAAGTATTCCTGGGCCCCCCAAATTATCAAGGCCTTTCTTCCCTTGCAAACAGAAAATTGTTTCCCAGGTGGAAAAGGGTGCCGGGAACTTGCCAAGGACTTTTAAACTGGGGTTGTGCCTTAGAATTTGTGAATTTTGCATACAATCTGTTCTTAACAAAGTATACTTGTTATGCATTAATTCAGTGCATTTTTTCTTAGTACCTGCTGTGAGTCAGACATGGTGTGAGATTGGGGAAGTAAAGACAGTGAGTCCAGCAGGGGAAATAAGACATGTCCAAAAGTAGGTACCAGATGTGGTGGAGAAAAAGTGCTGGGCAGGGGGGAGAGAACATAAGCACGCAAGAGCAGCTGACACTTCAGAGGGTTTGCGTCCAGCTGTGGGGAATCTGGAAAGTTTCCCGACTAGGTGGATTGAGTCAGTGTCAGAATGGAGTTTGAACAGGTGGAGATGTGTTTAAGAGAATATTTCAGGTATGGGAGATCATGTAATGAGAGAAACAGAGAGAGGAAGTATGTGTTCCGGGAATACGGCTCTTGTTAGAACATGGGCGAATGGCATGAGATGAGATTGGAAAGCGATTGAGGCCAGGTGTGGGAGGCTGCGAATGCCACTTTAAGACTTGCATTTAATTTTATAGGTACAGGGAACACGCAATGGTTTTCAAGTAAACTACTTCAAACAGCTTACTCTGACAGCAGGGTTTGCCACAGAAAGTAGGGGGACAAAAGGCCAGCCTCTGAGAGGTCACCTGGCATCGATCTGGGTCGTGCTGGTAAGGATGGAGAGTTTCCCAGGTGGACAGTATCACCTGCAGAGGTGGAGTAGGCAAAACCCAGGGACTGGCCGTGTGGCAGGTCTCAGGAAGGTGCTTTAAGGATTCAGTCCTGGGAGATTACTGATGTCATTAATAAAAGCAAGGAAAAAGTAGGCTCAGGACAGGAGTAAGATGAGTTCAGTTTGTTGTCTGGTTGTTCAGCAAGATAAGCCCAGTAGGCACTTGGGGATACAGATCTCAAACTTGGGAGCGAGTTTTAGGGGTAGAAAGTATAAGGTGAGGCATAAAGACATGAGATTAGCACGTGAAAATATTTATAGGATTCTCATGATGTTACTACATGCTTTTGGTCTATTGTATAGGGTGTTTACTTCATATAATCCTGTGCATCTACATTTAAAATATATACTGTATATTATATATAGACTCACCATTGCCTCAGTACATGTAATAGTATCCTTGTATAGATAGAGAATTCTTATCGTATGTATAATTCCTTTATACAGATGAGAGAACTAAGGGGTGAGCAGTTAACTTGGCCATGGACACAGAGCTAGTAAGTGGAAATGCCTTGGTTTGAACTGGCCTTGTCTGACCCCAGAGTCTTTGCTTTTCATCACTAGGGAAAGGGAATAGTATCCCTGTGGAACAAGTTTCTTACTGTTGGTGATAAAAGAGGAGCCAGAAGAAAGCCATGTCAGGATCGGGTCTGTGCTAGTGTCCGGGTTGTCGGGTAGCCTTGTCAAGGATGCCAGGTGCTGCCACAAGGTGGCAGAGTATGGGGACGGGCAGCCACGTGGGCGTCTACAAGAGTGACCTCTCTGCAGAGCCAGTGCTGAAGTCAGCTTAGAAGGGTGTAAATGAGTGAGCGGGCGGGAATGGGTGGTAAGAATCAATTACTTTGTGTTTCTCTCATGTGACAGAAGAATACAGGAGGAGGAAAAGCAAGGCCAGATATGGCAGGGAAGGACGGAGCAGGGCTGCTAGCGTCTGAGTGTGACACAGCTCTCCCCCCCGACTCTCACATTCTAATGGCCGCCGGCTCCTATGTGGGGTGGGGGTGCTCTTTAGAGGAACTTACGCAGGTAACAAACCTCCTCAGGAGTCAAGGGCCCTTGAAGATTGTGAAGTGCCTTGAGAAGCATCAGAGAACATAATATCAGGGTGGTTTTCTTTTATTATCTGTCTTATTCTATGTTAATGCTAAAAAAACTGGAAATTTACAAAATGTGTCATCCAAATCATGTTATGTAATAATATACTTAAAATTCAGATTATATTTATCCGTTGAAGGTTTTAATTGGATTTTCAATGTGATATGTAAGATGTGGTACGTTGGGTTGACTTTGGCTTTGGGAGATATTTTCTGATGTTTCATTGGTTCTCTGCTGGCCAGGACATCATGAAGTTTTTTTCTAGCATTAGCCCTTATGTATTATAGTTTCCATAGGTGACAGGGTGCAAAGGGACACTTATGTTTTATTTACATGAAAATTTTTTTTGATGAAGATTCTTAAAACTTTTCAAAATAAGGATTTTAGGCCGTATATAGTGTAATCTTAGCACTCTGGGAGGCTGAGGCAGGAGGACTGCTTGAGCTCAGAAGTTTGAGACCAACTTGAACAAGACCAAGACCCCTGTCTCTACTTAAATTAGAACAACTCCCTGAACTTTGTAGCGGGCAGTTGTAGTCCCAGCTACTTGGGAGGCTAAGGCAGGAGGATCACTTGAACCCAGGAGTTTGAGGTTGTTGTGAGCTATGATGACCCCACTGTACTCTAGCTTGGGATTCAGAGTGAAGATTCTTCCTCTCCCCAGCCCCCCTCCCCCGAAACGTTTTAGCCTTTGAAATGGGGACTTTGGTGGTCAATGTTTTGTTATGTGTGATGCTCATGCTCTGTTGCAATGGCTGATGTCCATGTCTCGTTCAGAGGTTTCTTCAGGCCACTTAGATTTATCTGTTTTCAACATGGGCTGCAAAGTCCTTGGGTAGCCAATATTCTTCAATCACAGAAGAACCTAGAACCCATGAGATATCTGTCTCAATCTGTACTGTGCTGGTCTAACAGAATACCCAAGACTGGGTGATGTATAAGGAATAGAGATTGATCTCTTGTATTTCTGGAGACTGGGAATTCCACGGTTGAGGAGCCCATCCAGCAAGGACCATCCAGGATGATTCTTGCTGTATCCGTCCTGTGGCAGAAGGGCAAGAGAGCCTGTACTGGGGAGGAGGCGAAGAGAGAGAGAGAGAGAGACAGACACACACACACTGTATGCACGAGGGAGTTGTGTGGGAACACTGGCTGAACTTGCTTTTATGAAAACCCCAGTCTTTTGGTAATGAACCCACTCCCCAGATAACATTAATCTATTCATAAGACAGAGCTCTTGTTACCTAATCACCTCTAAAAGGTGACACTTTTGCTTTGGGGATTAAGTTTTTAGCATGTGAACTTTGGGGTAGACATTCAAAGCATAGCAGTGTCCAGTGTCCTCACTAGAATATTAAATTGCACGCTTGCGGTCACACACACACATACACACACACAGGAGTATCAAACTGCATCTTAACCTTGCAGCCAACTTCTGAGCTGTATCTGCCTGTCTTTGCCAAAAGCTCTAGAACACACCCCGGCTGCCAGGTACTTTGGTAGAGTGGATTCCCCATTCAGCTCCAGCCAGCTGTTGTCCCAGCAGCAGCAACCTGTGATCTGTTTTTGTCGCGGGGCGCCCACTGCCCTGTGTCTGTTGGCTGCATCAGCAGCACATCCTAGTTGCTTCTGCAGGTCCCCCTCATCCTTTAATGTAAAAAGAGACTAAGTGGTGTGCAAACCATTTCCATCAAGGGTCAGAAATTGTCCAGTCTTAGAGCATGCTTGTCATTTAATGGGAAAAATAAATCTCTTAAAAAATCCAGCTTAAAATGCTTCTTGATTTAGCTTTGCTGGCCCTGGGTTGCTAGGCAGCACCAGTTTTCATGCAAGAGAAAAATAAATGTCTTCGACAACAAAAACAATAATAAAGCCCTAAAGTTTCTAAAAGCTTGATGTGTGGCTACGTAGTGACTGTTCTGGGTAGAAGTAAAAACCACGCAGTAAGAATCTTTGACAAATCTTCAGTGGTTTTTACCCCAGTTTTCACGGATGTTGGCTTCTTTGGTGTTGCCATGAAAACTTTACTATTTTTTATGTGTACATACATATATATTCGTATGTATATGTGTTTATCTCTCTCTCTCTCTCTCTGTGTGTATATATATATATATATATATATTTTTTTTTTTTTTTTTTCTCTCAGCAGGGCTTTGCATTTTCTGGAGTGTTTAAAAAGAGGCTTTAAAGTATAGGAAACTTTCTGTCTTTCTTTAAGGAGAGAAGGAAGATAATATCGTCACTTTCCAGGCTTCCTTTCCTTTAGTCATGGCACAAAAAGCCTCTGCTTTGTGCTGTGTGTGGCACTACACGTGGTAGGTTGTATTTTTCCATGGAACTAGAGTGGTTTGATAAGAGAAAACTCGAGAGACAGGTCATTCTGGTGCATTGAAGTGCCTGGTGTGGACACAGCGCAGGGGCGGCCCCCAGAAGACTGAATAGCAGCCATAGAGAGGGCAGACAGATTTACTCTTTGCTGTCTGAGAAAGCATCCTCAGTACAAGTGAGCAGAGCTTGCCAGGAGGTGAGTTTTTGATTCCCAAGAAGGAAGAACTTGGTAATGTTTATAATAATGACCATGTGTTCGTGTCCGAGATGGCGCTGGGGAGTTGGTGTAGAGCTGGCAGGCCCTGGAGGTCCTGCCTGCTCTGCAATTCTCTGCCAAAGTGTCTGGAGATGCGGAGCTGCCAGGACAGTTCCCCAGAGCCTAGCTCAGTGCCTGGGGCTCTGTGTTCAGTCAGTATTTGCAGAATCAAAAGTGAGGATGAGGAATAAGGCCTTTTTGAGTTGTTTAGATTCCCAAAAATATCTAGAGTAATTGGAGAGGAAGGGCAGATAAGCAAAGCGTGAGAGGGTGAGAGTGGGGCGTATGTGGGCGGGCTTGAGAGAAGGTGCCCGTAGATGTCACTCCTTGACTCCTTGAGCAGAGAGGTTAGTGTAGGGTGTCTCTGGGCTTGATATTTTTGCCTGGACCAACCTCTCACTATTTTTTTATTTGTAAAATGAAGCTTTCAGAGCTGTCTCTTTCATCTCTCTCCAGTTAAAAATGGGAGCAATAATAATTGTAGTAGCTGATGTTGGTAGAGGATTGTGTGCCTGGTGCTCCTTATACGACACCTTTTGGAAGCGTTCTGTAGATAATATGTTGCAATGTAGCACTGTGGTAAAATTCCTTGGGTGGGAATCTCAGCTCCACCAGGTTGTGTGAGTTTTGAGTGACTTGAGTGACCCATATAACCTCATTATCAGTTTCTTCATCTGTGGAAATGAGAATAACTACAGGACCTATGCTATGTATCGAGTGGCTCTAAGGATGAAATGAGCTTATCCTTGCATCTCACTGCTGTTTCACAAATGAGGTAATTTGAAGCTCATGGAGGCTCATTAACTTGCTCAAGGTCAGAGAGCTGGAAAATGGCTGAACTGGGATTTGAACCCGCTCTGTTTCCAAAGCCTGTCCCTTCACTCCTACGCTGTGTACATTATATATCAAGTGATCATGATGACTTCTTTGCATTTTGAGAAAATCAAAGGATGAACTGATTTTAATACCTAGTGGGTAATGATGGGAAAGCAGAGTGAGTGGGCCCCTTCCCTCCTCCCTGACATCCCAGGCATGGTCTGCACCCAGCCCCACCCGGACACAAGTTTCCTCTGGGAACATCAGGCAATGCGCGTCCTCCAGGCTGCCCCTTTGGCAAGACGCTTTAGCTAAGTAGGCTCTGGTTACCATCCTCCTCCTGCTCTTCAGCACCGTCAGTGTGATTAGTCCAGGCTAAGAGGATGCCTAGCATGTGCTCTGAGTGCCCACACTCTGCTGTGTACCTCACATCATGACCTAATATTCTGCTCAGCACCTGTGTGAGGTGCATTATGATCACCCTCATTTTACAAATGAGGAAACTGAGGTTTAGGATGAGAAATTGGCCGAGGTCTGTTGGCAAGTGGGATCCAGACCCCAGGACTGCCTGGCTTCAGAGGTGAGATTCTAAAGCCCTGATCTCTACAGCTGCTTCTCCTGTTCTCCGAGGCTTAGATGGAAGGTTTTGTCCTCATTGTCCCTGTCTTAATAGGCTGGACTGTCATTATCTGATCCTCAGAAATAGCAGGCAAGGAACAATTGTAGAGTGAAACAGATCACTGAAGATGGACTATTTTGATGTCTCAAATATATTTTCAGAAATCTAAAATTATACCAAATAGTGTAAGTGGGAAAATATAAACAAGAAGAATCAATTTAGTAGTATGTAAACAACTAACTTTTCTAAGTGTTATCAAGAGTGTTGAGAATAAGCCACATGCTTTGAGCAAACACTTGGGACTCAAGAATGACAGAAGCTGATGTTAGTGTAATGTGTAGACTGCTGAAGCCTCTGTAGTAAGAGCATAGCCATTTGCTGTTATGTCTGCCTAAGTAGTGACTGTTCTGGTTTAGGGGACATGATGCCTATCTTCTCTCCATCTGCTGATGGCACTGGAGGATAGTCAGATGGGCATCTGGGCCAAGTCATATTCTCTGTCCTAGAGATTTGGAATAAGGCTGTGGAGAAGTTGAGCCAGTCCTTGCTGGGCTTGCTGGGCTTCTGGATGAAGACATTCCTGAGGTGGGTCGGCGGGGTCGGGGATGCAGGCACAAGAGATGGAGACTTGCTTCCTGGACTCTTGATGGCCTCAAGTTCAAGGCAGAGTTGAGTTACAGCTCTTCCTACTTCCTGTTGATTTCTTTTAATAAAGCCTCTTTTATTTATGCGAGCTTGGCAAAGTTTTGGTTGCAGCTAAGTTATCTTTTGGGCAGTGTAAGAAAACACAGGAAGGTGCCTCTAGTTCAAAAAATTTACAGATATGTGCTTTACTCTGTGACTTTGATTTAACTCAGTTTAGGTTAAATTTCACATACCTGTGAATTTTCGCCTGTGTGTCCTTGAGGCTGGCCACTCTTAGGCCCAGTCTTAATGTAAACAGATCAAGTGTATGTGTCTGATCCTCACAGCTTCAAGTGGAAAATGTCCTTTTGAAGATACTCAAACCTGAACTTACTGCTTTATTCCCCTAATATTATGACTAGAATTTCTTTCTTTTTTTTTTTTTGAGACAGAGCCTCAAGCTATCCCCTTGGGCAGAGTGCCGTGGTATCACGGCTCACAGCAACCTCCAGCTCCTAGGCTCAAGCGAGTCTCCTGCCTCCGCCTCCCAAGTAGCCGGGACCACAGGCACCCGCCACAACGCCTGGCTATTTTTTAGTTGCAGCCATCATTGTTGTTTGGCAGGCCTGGGCTGGGGATTCGAACACACCACCTTAGGTGTATGTGGCTTAGCCACTTGAGCCACAGGCTTTTATTTTTTTTTTTTTTTGGCTAGGGCTGGGTTTGAATCCGCCACTTCCGGCATATGGGGCCGGCGCCCTACTCTTTTGAACCATGGGCGCTGCCCTAGAATTTCTTTAACTCTCTGAACTTATTGCTCTAATCCCCTAATCTTATGACTAAAATTTCTTTAATTCTCTTCTTTTTTTCTTCTCAGCCCAAGGGTTAAACCAGAAGTAGCTTTTTTCCTAATGGCCCACAGAATTTCTTTTACTAGATAATTGTTTGCTAAGGTCTGGTCTCTGTTCTGATACGCCCTGCATTTTTCCAGATCTCCTGTCTGGATGCCCCCCACTGACTGATGTCAGTGTTTGAAATTCTACTTATACATCTGACAGCTTTTCTCTGTCTAGTTCTGAGACTTTATTACATGAAGACCTACTCAAAAAATGTAATGAAAGTTTTAGGTTCTGTTTTCAGAAAATTGTGTGTTCCATAAATGTGAAGAAAATGTGTGTACAATTATAGGCATTTTAGGGGACCGCTAGAACCACGGGGGGAGCAAGGGCCTCAGTGTAATCCAGGAGCAGTTGAAGTCTGGAACATTTCTTCTGGCTCGGCCTTTCTCACTTTTGCTGTTGACTTATTTTCCATTCTTCTGTGCAGGGGCTGGGAGGGGGCCAGGTAAGGAGGCTCCCCATCTCAGACTCGTGGTGTGGATTGTTTCTATTCTCCACTTGGGGTCAGTCACCCAGAAAATGTATTAAAATAACAACTCCTCGGTTTGACCATGGCAAGCATGAGCCCACACCAAAATATATCCTGCTCAAGTAACAAAAAGATGCCCACTTTCCATTATGTTGAGATACTCAGATAGTCAGCTTCTGGCTGAGTGAGGAAGCAGGAGGATATTGATTTAAGGTCAGATTGAAGAAGGTGCCTCTGTCCCTTTAGGTCAGGTCTTTCCTGTGCAACCTTATCTCATCTGAATTCTTCTGACTGTTCCCCAGTTCAGAACGTCCTGAAGCCCACTGCTTAGGGCTAACCAACAGCTGACCATATGCTAGTATCTCAGTTCTGCCTGTTTAGAATGCCAAGCACCAGCATCCTACCTAATTAAACATTTTGACTAATGAGTGCTAGCCAGAAAGTGGATAAATTAAGGGCTAACAGCCTTAGCGCTTTCACAATGGAGCATAACAGTTCCAGTGTGCCCAGAGTTCCATGAATCCTCCAATTCCCACTATAGTTAAAAGCCAGAGTGGGTAAAATGGCTACCAGTGAAGCTGGCCTCTGCAGAGGGCCCTCCAAACACACAGGTCTGTGCCTTCTTCAGTGAGTATTTCAGTGGTCTTCACTACCACCCGTATGTTTAGACGTTTACTGGTAGGACTCTTGGGACTCAGCGTAGAGTTTTACTCATAGTAGATTGATTTATTATGGCCACGTAGTTAAGTTATGCACAGCCAGATCGTGAGAGAAAAACACACAGGTGGAGTCTGTAGGGATCCACGCACAGGCTTCCTATGCTGTCATATCCCAGGAGGGGTCACACTGAGCTCACTCTTCCCTCAGCGTGAAGACCCTGCATCTGGTGTTTCTGGGATGCCTGTTGGAGACTCTGTGCTCAGGGTTTTTGCTGGGAACTCGTCACATGGGCATCCTTTGCCTAATGTGTACCCAAAATTCCAGACTCCCAGAACAATCCCAAGGTCCACCTTGTAGGCAGGCTTTTCTAAGCATAGCCTTCTTGGCCGTGTGTGTGTGTGCGCGCGTGCGCGCGTGCGTGTGTGTGTGTGTGTGTGTGTGTGTGTGTGTTTTTACTGTTCCCTGAGTGCCTTTTAACTGTCGCAGTGAGGACTAGGGGTGAGGATGAGGTTCTTTTTTTCTCCTGTGAGCTTGTTCCATCGTCGGGATTCATAGCCTTTCCTCTTCTGCTTTGGCAGCGTCCCTTTGTTACGTAGGGGAAGTGCACAGTGTCAGAAAGTGCCCAATTATCTTTACCCAGGAGCCCGGGCATCTAGAAGAATGTGGTCCGTATGGGTTAAAGAATTACAAGCCATGCGGCTTTATGTCAGTGGACCAGTTTGGCACAGGATGAAAAGTCCCTCAAAAGTGCTCCTTGTTGTAACTTTCCACTCGGGTGATTTCTCCTTGAGAATGACCCTGGAGGGCAAAATCCACTGTGCGAGCTTGCTTTCTCCTGTCACCCTTAAGCCCTATGGGGTGCCATCCTGGGATGCTCAGGTTCCCCTGGAAGCCGAGCGCTGCTGGGTCTGTTCTGCCCTCTCTTCTGAGTCTGGTCTAAACTGCCCCCTTCACCTCAGTCAGGCCTTTGTTAGTATCTGGGTCACACTGACCACTCTTAAACCCCAGATCTGTTTCCTCCTCTACTTCTTGATTTTTCTTTTAAAAAACCTATTGTTAGGCTCAGCGCCGTAGCACAGTGGTTACAGGCACCAGCCACATACACCGAGGCTGGCAGGTTCTAACCCGGCCCAAGCCAGCTAAACAACAACGACACCTATAACAAAAAATAGCCGGGTGTTGTGGGGGGCATCTGTAGTCCCAGCTGTTCAGGAGGCTGAGGCAAGAGAATCGCTTAAGCCCAAGAGTTGGAAGTTGCTGTGAGCTGTGATGCCACGGCACTCTACCGAGGGCAGCATAGTGAGACTCTGTCTCAAAACAAACAAACAAAAGCCTATTGTTAAAACTATTTAAGACATGATTTCTAGCATCTAGTCTTCCACAGGTGGGCTGCCATCTGGCATGAGTACCATCTTCCTTCTCTCATTAACTGTCTTACCATCATTGTTTCTTTTCACGCAGACACTTGTAGAATTATCATCTCTGTTTGCGAAGAGATCTGATGACTAGGTATGATCTGACCTAGTCATACTGAGAGTATCCTCTCATCCTTCCCATCAGTGGGAAGGATTTGGCTTCTATAGGTGCTCTCTTGACCAGGCAGTGAATAGTTCTTGTATCATTAAGCAGTATTGTCCCAGTGTTTCTTATTATGAAAGAAATATGATTATCTGGAATTGTAGAGTCATACTTAGTTACTTAAAGCTTCCTAAAGATCTTTACTTAGTCTAGAATTTGCTTCAAAATAATCTTAAGGGTGGGGAGTATAGATGAACTAAGATTGGTCAGGAGTTAGCACTTGATGTAGCTCAATGATGTGGACACAGAAGTCCATCATATCATTATTTTTACCTGTATTTATCTCTGAAACTATTCATAATAGAAGTTAAATAATCTGATATTTGTAATTGGCATCCTTTCTTTTATGCAACAACTAATTTATTCAACAAATATTAAGCCATTTCTTCATGCCTTATTCTATAGGGAAAAGTTTAAAAGATTAACAGAAAACATATTTTGCTTTCTAGAAGTCCAGTATTTAGTGAAAAATAAAACAGTGTACCTGTGACACAGAGAGACCTAGGAACATGGCCTGAGGAGCATGCGTGGAAGTCTGTACCTCTAAGAAGCCTCTTGTTTCCTTTGTACCAAGTCGGGTTAAGACCTTTCCAACACTTTGAAGACTGAATGCACTAGGCTTTCCTTTGTGGGTCAACGTAGTAGTTTCTTCCGAAGATATTTGCCTATTTGATTCACAGCAGTGAACAAGGCCTGCAGGAAATATAAAGGATATAATTATAACATGCAAGGTTTCTTTTCCTAAGAATTCTGGGCTGCTTAGGGAAGAGGTTGAACACTAACAGCTCACTGAGCACCTGGCGGTTCAGACATTGGCAAGCTCTAGTTCATAGGAACCAAGAATCAACAGCCCACCCCGAGGGGGTGGGTAGTATCAGTGTGTCTGCAGTGTACATTTACATGTAAGGAATTGAAGCTTGGAGAGCTGAAACGAACTTATCCAAGGTCACACAGCTTGCTTTATTCATTTATAGCCGGCCTCCTTCCAAAAGGGATTTCAGGCAGTTAAGCCACACAGTTAGAAAATTCCTTGTGGTCTTCCTCCTGTCCCAAGAAAAACAAGGCTGTATTTTTCTTCTTTTTAAGCTTAAATGATGCATAGTGTTTCGGTCAACATTTCTGCATGGATGGTTTCAAGTTTAAATTGCACAAAAGTGCTTATGTATGTCTCTGCTGGAATGGGTGGGAGTGAGAAAGGAAATCCCTGTATTTGATTTCATAAAGTCATGAGCTTTATATAGTCGCTTGAGCCACACATGTCAGTGCCTGGTGTGTACACAAGAAAGTTTTTATTAATCATTGCACAGCTGGTGTGTTGTTTGTCATCGTTATTACTTATTCTTAATTACCGAAAGTGCACATGGGCAACAGATTTTCCAGTTGTGCCAAACTAAATCTCTAACGCGGTTGGATTATAGGTTAAGGGGAAGATTTATAATCCTTTTGTAAATGATAGTAATTCTGTATACGTTCATCTAAAGAAACAGTGCACATCAGAAACTCATGCCAAGTCTGAATCATAATTTCAAATATGTTATTCTTGTTATCTATCTCCTGTTCTCTGTTGCTGAATCCACCTTGTTTTATTCATGTATTGAAAGTGAAATTTAGCATTTATGGGCCGTTGACTATTTAGGTAATTGTTTATCTTTCTCTACTTCAGCAGTAAGTAAAAACTGAGACATTTTCCTAGGGAAGGCTTCAAACACTTGATTTCTCTGGAATGTCATTTCTGTTTAGGTGGAAATGGGGAGAAATTACCACTAAGAGGATTAGTCATCATTTTCAAATATTAATGAAGGAATTAGGTCATTTGTGCTTAATGTGCTAGCAAGCACAGAGGAAGCTGTACTCACTGATGGATCGAAGTGGAAAGGTCCTCCCAGTGAGAATTGTTGCCTGTGTGCAATCATATTATTTTGTGGTTGCTGCAGGACTGTGTGTTTCCAGGACCTTGGATACATGCACAGTCTAACTTTGTTGGAAGTCTGTTGTGCTTTTATCGCCATTCCATAAAACTTAAGGAAAACTCTTTTGCTTG
This sequence comes from Galagoides demidoff, assembly GCA_963574575.1. NCBI lineage: Eukaryota > Metazoa > Chordata > Mammalia > Primates > Galagidae > Galagoides > Galagoides demidoff. The sequence goes on from CAUYQV010032181.1 coordinate 26,980, forward strand.
ACTTTATTATTCATAGGGGCACAAACTATTAAATTGCTTCTCCATTGTTTTCCATTCTGGGCAACCTTCCCAGTGATTTCTTTAGGTCAGTAATGCTTACCCAGTTTTATGTTTCACACCCCTTTCAGAGTTTGATAAAAGATAACAGTCCCACTTTCTGAAAACATACCAATGTACATACACCATTTATATAATGATGTAAGGGTATGGAGTGACTCCAAAGTCTATGAATAGATGTTGGTTAGGAACCCCTGTTCTAGGTGAAATAAAAATATGTGGTCCATTTACACACAATGTGGAGTGTTGGGGTAGTGGTGAAGCTTATCAAGTTACGGATTTCCATGTTACAGTATCTTATTTTTGTATGCATGTGCCAGCATTATTTCTTGTCCCATTATTATCTACACCAGACATCATATTGTGAGATGTTAAAGTCAGATCTTTGAATCTTGTAATACAAACTAACAATAGGTTAAAAGAAAAAAAAAATACCCTGGTATCAGTCAAAAAAAATTCTGGAGACCAGGGATTGAAATTTCCTAAAATTTTCAAGGTCCATCTCTGCTTTATCCCAAACCTGACGTTCCACAGAAGTGATATAGGACAGATGTGTGTGTGTGAAATACTCAAAAAAACTCTCCTTTGGAGGGAAGTGCAGAAGATAATTTGGGCAGCTTTGGGTAAAGACTTTCGGCTTTTACATGGGTGTAAGCTCCTCCCACTGGCCTTGTATCCCTTTAGAGAATGGAGAGAATAGCTGGGGTGTGGTGCATTGGGGTCTCTCTATCATAAACACCCCAGAAACATCAATAAACAGAAAGGCAGTAACAAACAAAACATTGAAATGAAATAAAAAATGAGCTGCCTCGGCTTGGCGCCTGTGGCTCAAGCGGCTAAGGTGCCAGCCACATACACCTAAGGTGGTGGGTTCGAATCCAGCCCAGGCCCACCAAACAACAATGATAGCTGCAGCCAAAAAATAGCCAGGCGTTGTGGCAGGCGCCTGTGGTCCCAGCTACTTGGGAGGCGGAGGCAGGAGACTTGATTGAGCCCAGGAGTTAGAGGTTGCTGTGAGCTATGATGCCACAGCACACTCTACCCAGGGGGACAGCTTGAGGCTCTGTCTCCAAAAAAAAAAAAAGAGCTGCCTCAAGAGGAAGGTGGGAAAAATGAACCCTGAGTGTAGAGGGGGAAACTTCCTTACCTACCCTGATACCTCCCAGCGTGAGTATCTGAAGATGACTGTCTGATACCTCATTCATCTTGTTCCTTGGAATGATTAGTTGATAAACTGGCTACTTAGGACTTGGCTACATAAGATCAAGACTCCCTGGGGGGGAGGGGGCTGGAGGGCCAGGGCTTCTTCCAGTGTAGTGTGCAGCCCAGGCAGGGGCAGGGAACACAGACATGGGCATTTTGGCAAAACCACATAGATGAGGGCAGAGACGGCTGCTGATGGGCTTGGCTGGAATCTTATCCTACCTGTATCCATTTGTTACAGACTGAATTGTGACCCTCAGAATTCATATGTTGAACCTTTAACCCCCAATGTGACTATATTTGAAGGTAGGGACTTTAAGGAAGCAGTGAAGGTTAAATGAGGTCATAAAGGTGAGGCCCCACTCCAGTAGGATTGGTGCCCTCATATGAAGGAGAAGAGACACTAGGGTTGTACATGTGCAGAGAAAAGGCCCTGAGGACACAGTGAGGAGGCAGCCATCTGCAAGCCAAGGAGAGGCCCCAGGGGAAACCACCCCTGCCAATACCTTGGTCTTGGACTGCTAGCCTCCAGAACTATGAGAAAATACAGTTCTGTTGTTTAAGCCCCCCGGTCTGTGGTGGGCTGTTACAGCAGCCCTGGCAGATGAATTTACCATTCTCTCAGGCAGGTAAAACTATAGTGTGTAGAACAAAACAGACATTCACAACACGGGAAGAGAGTCAAGGAGATGTCACCATAGTATAGTGGCGTGAACAGAGAGTGTTAAGAAAGCTGCCCATTTAAAAGATTAGTATGTTTGAAATCAACCAAACAGCCACAGCACCTGAAGTGGAGTCTGTGGGAGGGTCTGCAGCAGGAAGGGGAAGTGGAGAGTACAGACCAAGGGTCTCTTTTGGAAGAAATAGTGATCTCTAAGGAGGAGAAGAAATGAATTTACTAAAATTTATCTCAATCGAAGAACTAAATGTTTATTCAGTAAAGTGGAAGTTCAAAAAACAAAGTGAATGAATAGGAAGTTTTAAAGGAGCTTGCTGAGCTAAGGAAAGACTGACACTGAAAACATTTCAGAACCTATGAACAAATTAAAAATGGAAATGAATAGAATCAGAAGTTAAATTATCATCATTGACGAAGCAGTCACATGCAGTGAGAAAGACAGATGGGAGAAGACCGAGGAAACAGTTGATGTGGAGAATGAAGATGACCCACCAGAAGGCGTCAGCGCAGGGCACAGAACCAAGCGTGGAGGAGAGGAGTCATTGTAATGATGAAGCAGGAGAGAATTTTTTTCTTTCTGAGTCAGAGGAATGACTTACTCTGTCCAGAGAGTCCACTAACTTTCAGGAAATATCAGTTCTAAATTCAGAATTGTCCAGATAGAAGACATACTGTGTTTCAGTTACTGGATTTTGAGGAAAAAGAAAAACCCATTGAGGAAATAGATCTGGTTGCTTCATATTTTGTACAGCAATTTAGAAGACAGTGAAGCAGTATTGATTGGTGTATCTATTTCTGGCCATAAATAAAACCCTCAAACTTCGAATGGCAGATATCCCAATTTTTTGATCCACAATACTTTATATTTAGAAATGGTCAACTGAATAATAGAAACAAAAAAGTGTTCCAGTTATATGAGAATTTTAAAAACTTTCACGACTGATTTCATGGATCAAAGTAGAAACGAAAATAATTGAAGAATACCTAGACAGACTCTGCACACCAAGCATACCAAAACTTAAAAGGCTAGGACAAAACTTGAGTTAAGAGAAATTTGTAATCTCAAGTATCTATAACTAAACGGGAAAGAATGAAATAAGCAGTTACCCACACACTCCTAAAATTAGAAGAAAATTCTAAGTGTAAGAGAAGTTAATGACTTAGAAAGGAGAAAAAGGGTAGCGCTTGTAAATCTTAAATTTGTTGGGGGTGGGTGGGGAATTGATAAATCATGGGCTAGGCTTGTCAAGAAAGAAAGGAGATAGAGAAGGCTCCTATGCAGAAACCAATGTGGAAATGGCCATAAGAACACAGGGCACAGGATTCTGAAAATCTGAATAAAGTCAGTGAAATAATGAAAGGAACAGAGAATTTTCAAAGTGCATTCATCTATGCCTCCCTAAAGCTCCAGGGTCAGCTATTTTCACAGGGGGGTTCTTTTAAGCTTGGAAGACACAATTGAATCTATTGGGATGTAAAGTGGTCCACAGCAGTGTGAAAGAAAACTACTCATTCTTTTTCTGATGTCAGTAGGGCACAACTGCCAAAGCCCGTGAAAGGTAACATGGGAGGTCAATTTTACTTATGAATATTGTGTAGAGATCTTCAGTAGTACATCAGCAAATCACAGCGTCCCTTTAACAGTGGTGCCTTTCAGTCTGTTGGTTTTGATCCTGAAGGGCGTGCTGTTGAGCCACAGGGTGGCTCAGTGTTAGGAAATACATTATTGTAACATAAAACTATATTATTAAATCAAAGGAGAAAGACTTTTGGCAGATCCCTGAAAACATTCGACAGAAATTACATTATTTCCTAATATATTACTTCAATGAAGCGGAAATTTTGCATATTTCCTAAAAATGTTTAAAAATATGTATTTTTAGAGGGAGGGGATTGGTGTGCTCCCACCTATGTGGGAGGCCAAATGTAAGAGTATTTGGCACACCACTTGGGTGAAGGGCTCAATTACAACTTAGACCTTACCTAACAAAAACGGTATACCCTAATCGTTTATACCCTTACATTAATCGGAAATAAAAAATGCATATTTTAACCCTTAATATAGTATTCTGTTTAATTGTTGAAGTGCTTAAAATATTGAGAACTTGACTGCTATTACCATTAATTATTGTCCTGAAAGATATTTGACAAGAAAAGCCAGAGAGGAAAAAGAAAAGGCGGCTTATAAAAACTAGAAGGGGAGAGTGTTTTGTACTCTTTACGGGTGTGACTAGACACATACTCGGTGATAGAGAAAAGTGGAAGAATTGTTACTCTGACATGGTTCATTAGGATGGAGGATTGAAACTAATCACCAAAACTGATAGCTTCTTTCTGTAGAAGAATCAGAAAAGACAGTGGGAAAAATAAGTCCCCTTAACCGGGTCTTTCAGAAAGATGATTATCTCAGTGTCTGCCTAACTCAAGAGATCAAGAACACCTAGGTGAAGACGGTTGTAGTGTTTCACTAAGAGACATGAGAGAGGTCTCTTGGAAGGGAGGAAGTAAAGGGTGTTCTATTGTGCTAGCAGGACTGTGAATTGGAACATCCTTTCTGAGAGTCTGGCCGTATGTAGCAAAGCTCAGAATGCACTCATAGCCAGGTGTGCCTGTGGTTCCAGCTACTTGGGAGGATTGCTAAGGTAGTGGATTGCTTGAGCCCAGGACTTTGAATCTGGTCTAGGCAACATAACCAGATTCTGTCTCTAGAAAAATTTGTTAAAAAGATACCCTTAAAAGTTTGGAGGCATTCTCCGTTACCATATACTCTGCAGGCAGTCCTTTAATATTTTGCAAAGTAGAGCATGTTCACTGCCACCCTGTTTCTTAAAGGGCTAGAAATAAATAGCCTTCAATGGGTGGAAGAAACATTAGTAGTGATTGTGTCAGACACACTCTAAGGTCACCTGCAATGACTAGGCCCTTGTGTCAGAAAGACTCGTGATTCAAGCTAACCAGTGGGATATGGTAGAGGGAATATGTTTTCATTACACTTTATCTCTGAGACTGGAGAGAAAAATTATCTCATTGGCCTTGAAGGAGTAATCCACCATGTCAACTGTCTGGGGAAGGGGCCACTTGCCTGGGAAGTACAGGCAGCCTCTTAGAGTAGAGGCAGCCTCTAGCCCAGAGTCAGCAAAAAGGCACACCCCTGAGTCCTGTGACTGCAAGGAAATGAATTCTGCCAGCAGCCCAAATGAGCTCGGAAGCAGATTCATCCGCAGGTCAGCCTGCGGAATACAGCTTGGCTGACACTTTGCTCACAGCTCTGTGGGCCAAGGACCTCCTGAGCAGAGGACCCAGTCAAGCTGTGCTCAGCCTCCTGACCCATGGGGACATTGAGATCATTGATAACTTCCATATACACAGTACGGATTAGGAAATACAATAGTAATAAAGTGTTTCAGCCGCAGAATTTATGATGATTTGTTACGCATCAGTAGAAAACTAATGTGCTAAAACAGAATGATCTCTAGGACACGCTGGTATCCTTTTTCACTCTGAATTAAGTTAAAAAAGAAATTTCATGCCACTTGTTGATCTGGCTTGCTGGTCTTATCCTCACGTATACTGCAGTCACACTGACCGTTTGGTATTCCCAGAACATGCCAGGCACATCGCTGCCTCAGGGTCCTTGTACTTATTTATTCCCAGTGTCTAGAACACTGCATGTCCCTCAGTAGGCATTCAGTTATCTGTATTTGAATAATTAAAAACACAGATGTAGACCTTTATCTCCATTATGATCCTTATGCATTAATACATATACTTGGAAATTGTATATATACACATATATATCCATATACAGGCATAAGCACAGGCAACAGTTTTTTATTTTTTGTTTTCCTAGAAGGAATCAAAGAAACTATTGATAATGGTTACCTTGATGGGGAAGAGGAGACTCAGTGTTTGGGAGAAAAAAGGCTGGAGTAAACGATATTTATGATGCTCTGTATAATATACACAGAATTTAAAAAAGCCAACGAATGTATACTTAAATTTATATTATAGAACATACAGATATTCCAGTTCTGTATTTCAGATTGTGAAAATATCTGCCAGTTTGACTAGTCTGTCAAACTGGAAGGGTTCAGTTTGAGGAAACCTTTAGCCCTGAGCCTGCCGCTGCTTTGAGCTCCTAGTGCTTCCCCATCCTTTCTCTCTGATGACTGATGTCCTCGTGTCTTGTCCTTAGATGACAAAAACTTGAGGTGGCGAGAGAAGTATTTGCGTACACGATCTGCTTAGCATGTTATCGTGAAGCATTCATATGCTGAAGTTACTTTGGGAATGGTTATTTTACTCATATGCAAACTATTATCTGATTGTATACATGATATCAGATGAAAAAATGTAATGTGTGTCTGTGGCAGATTAAAGAGGGTCACAGGTTCTTTCACTCTCTCCCTGTGCTAGGATGGAGGGTCTGTGTCTCCTTCTCTCAAACCTGAGTAGACTCTGAGACTGGTTTTGATCATTAGACTGTGGTAGAAGTGCTTTTAACTATGACCCAGAGAGACTGGCAGCTGCCACTTGTAGTTCTTGGAATACTCTTTCTGAGGAAGCCAGTGGCCGTGCAGGAAGCCCAGCTATGCGGGGACTGCCCGGCCGTGAGGAAGTCTGTATTCTGTGTCATGAAGCTGCATTTTGGGGCCGGGCCGGGGGTTCCTAGCAGGACTGGCTGTTCCAGTTTTCCTATCCAAGGCATCGGCATGAAAAAACACCTTGGTCATGTCAGACCTCAGCAGATGTGACCTGGGAACACAAACACCCAGCTGACAACTGAAACTGAGACTTGAGACATATGGCTCTTGTCACTCTGTCCAGCTCTAACTGACCCAGCTGAGGCCCGTCGTCCTCCTGGTGCCACGCCCGCGTTCCTGAGCCAGGATACTACGGGCACGATCAGATGGTGGTGTTCTAACGCCGCAGAGCTGTCGAGATGTCAATAAGCAGAAGCTGTGTCTTAGCTTATTTTAGCAAAAATGAATTCTGGTTTTGTGAATTCTGTTTCTTTACTGATTTCTGTTGACTTCCAGAGGAGTGTTCTTATAGGGAAGGGCCTATTTTTAAAGATTATTCATTATAGAGGAATAATCATGTTATCTGCATCTTTTCATGTGATTAAAAATTCTAACAAGGGGAACAGTGTAGGGCCTTACCAGTGATTAATTACCCTATTCTCATTCTGTCTGTCTATATTGACAGCAGTCTGGGAGCATTAGTCACCTGGCTGAGATGTTCCTCGACCTCTCAGCCTTCTCCAAATGCATGTTTTACTGATCAGTGGAACTTTCTGGCCTTTTTCTGAATAGTACTCAGTAGTACAATAGAACCTGCATCATCCTTTTTTTTTTTTTTTTTTGCATACTAGGATATAGGAAAATAAGATTATAATGCTGGTAAGTTTAATGAGACTTGTAAACTTCAAGGAAGTTAACCATCATGTTCTTGGACAAAAATCTCTCTGTGCAGAGGAAGAAAAGGGTTATTGTTTAGGGGACTGAGTAAGGATGACTTTATTTATGATGAATATACTATTTATGAAATGGTTACACTTTATAAAACTTTTTCGTGCTCTTGTTATCAGACATGTCTTTCTCTTGGAGAGAGAAAACTGAAATAAAAAGGAATATTAAGATGACATTTCTGACTCTTCCAGGACATCCCCTAAACCATCAGGGCAACCTTAGGCATGTTAACACTGTCACACTGTGGATATACTCAGAGACAGAAGGGAGCTCAGATTCCAGCTTGGGACAGTGTGTATTTGCCAGGGTCTAGGGGAAGGTTGCCCTGTACTGCAAAGATGGTGACAGGTCAGCTTGACAGAATTGTTATGTAGCAAGAAGAGTGAGTCACTGGGCTCACATAGCTTGGTGAGAATAGCTTTTGGGGATGGGTATATGTTTCCTGGCTCATCAATTCATGGATCAACTACTTAAGCCCTGCATGCAGTGTATAAACCTCTTTGGAAAGCTTCCAGTCTTAACTTGTGGAACTCACTCTCTCCCAAATTAACCTGTCTCAAAGTTGTATAATTTCAGCAATTCAGTAGGTGTCCCCTGCCCCCTGCACCCCTTATGTTCAGCTGACATATACCTTCTTATATTTCTAACCCATTAGCCCCAATTCTAACCTCTGAGCCCAGATGCAAGGTTAATCCCTCTTTCATGAGACAGTGTTTTAGGAACTTAAGAATTGGTACAGTGGTTTGCTGGGTTTCTTTCTAGTTTTTTCAGTTGTATGACTTGTTTTTGAATTTCCACCTTCTTGGTCAGTCTCTTTGGAGACACTTCTGTTCCTCAGCCACTGTCGTCTTGCACCTAAAGGTAATGCCCCAGTGTGGTCCATTCTGTCAGGAGTGCAGTTAAGGTCAGCATCGGCTGCCTTCTAGGTGTGCTGTGTGCTTGTTAATCCTGTCTACAGCCTTCTCTGCGTGCCAGCCGTGACTTGTGGTGGCCTCATTCTGGGCGTACTGTCCTTGCTGACTTTTTTCACTGACTGCTGTTGGGGCAGGTATTCTCCATACCATTTTTGTGCAGCTGCTTTTCAAAAGCATGTAGGAACTGCTTGATAGTTTCTTCTATTGAATCCTGTATTGTTGGTCTCTTTGTTTTCAACCTGCTGAAAGTTTCTTGGACACGATTCTTACTCAGGAAATTATTCAGTGTCACCCCAGTTGCTTGTCATCTACTGATGAAAATCAAGCCAATGGTAACAAATACTGAGCTAGTGCTCTGGAACAGACTACTAGAGATATTTCTGTAGGTAGTGGTGGGTCTCGACCTTGAGTGATGTTTACCCACAAGGGGAGTGTCTGGAGACATTTTTGATTGTCACCACTGGGGGTTGGTGTGCTACTGATATCTAGGAGGGGTAGGCCAAGGCTGATGCTGGACATCTTACAGTGCACAGGCCAGTCCTGCACAACAAGGAGTTATCAGGCCCCAGATGCCAGTAGTGCTGAGATTGAGAAGCCCTCATCAGATGAATGTAGTTCTGCTAAAGTATCCATTGGATGTGAATGATATTTTTAATCTTGTCCATCAGACTTAGTGTTGGCCTCTAAGACTGGATTCTCAAAGTGTGAACTGGGGTCCCCTGAGATCCTTCTGGGGATCTGTGATGTGAAGTCAAAGCTATTTTTAGAATAATTGTCCCTTTCACTCTCATTCCTTGCAGTTGTAGACCGGCCTTCTCTAGGCAGGATGTGACATGTAATATTGAGACAGATTGAATGCCGAAGCTGATAGGAGAATCTAACAGTCTTAAATCAGACGTTAAAGAGATTTGCAAAATGTAAAACTATGCCATTCTTCCTGAATTATTTTTTCTTTGGAAAATTGTTTTTCATAAAAATGTTAATTGTGTTAATATATAATGTTTTTTATTTTTAATCAGTTCATATACAGTGGAACCTCCGTAGTTGATCACCTCCCTAACTTGACCACCTCCTTAAGTTGACCTCATTTGCACAGACTGGGCATGAACCACATGAGCATGTTAGTACAGCAGACCTAGCCTCTTATCTTGACCAGCTCTGTATGTGGACCAGTTTGCTACAGTCCGTGAGGTGGTCAACAGAGGTTCTACTGTATATTGAAATTTTTTAAAATTTCAGATTTTCATTTCTAATACAAAGCCCTGTCAACAGATGCAAACCACCAAGCAAAAGTTCTTCAAGCTCCTCAATCATTGTTAAGAGTATAAAGAAGTTCTGAGATGAAAAATGTTAAGATCCTCTGATATAGGCTATATTTCTTCATTTTATGTGTGAGGGTATCATAAGTGACAATTTTTAAGGCATTCTAGATGCACAGAATTTTGATATGTCTCCCAAACTGGAAGCCCTATGAGATAAATTAATTCACACGTTTCTACTTCTGATTATCTTCTTTTGCCTTTCCAGGTGATCCCCATTCCTTTAGTAATCAATCTGGAGCCTAGTTTGGGATCTCTTTATAGTCAGAAGGATTTCCTCAGCTTTAGTCGCCTTTCCTCACTCAAGTGCGTCATTTTTTGTTGCAGTTACGAGTAGATTTTTAAAAAATTTCTTTGGCCCCTTGAGCCCTTTTTTCTAACGGAACATCAAATATTGGAAGCACATGCAACTGTGCTAAGAATACTGTGAAGTTTGCTTCACAAAACTTAAGTTTCTGGTATAAGGAACGGTATTATTTTTACAAGGGAATATGTGACTTAAAATTCCTAAACATCTTTAATTTTTGAAATTACATTAGCTATCGTTAACTAAATCAAAACCTCACAGATGTCTGTGATTTGAGTCATGAGGATGTAATTTTAAGTATGTTTGCCATTTCCCTTTCATTCTGCCGTGAAAGTCGGGGGAGAATGACGTCCTGCCTTAGGGAAGTGTAGGAGGGACATAGTGATTGAACGGTAGCCCTGTGTTGAGATGCTAGGAATCATCTGGTTTGGTGCAGCCCTTTGAGCTGGATCAGGAAACTGAGGCATAGAGAAGATTTTACTCTCTCAAGAACACGATGAATTTTTAGCAGCAATGAACATTATTATTTAACTTTCTGATCTTGCATCCGTTTAGTCACGATACGATCATGTACTAGTTGTTTAATCTGCTTCCTGGTCTACATCATTGATATCAAAATATCATCTTTGGAGGGTTGATCCTATCAATTTAACATGCCTTTCCTTTTTCAGATTTTTGTATTGAAAAATTTCAGACTCACAGAAAGGTTGTAAGATACAATAAACATTTTGTACCCCATGTCATCCTATTATTATTACAATTGTTGAGCCATTTGAAACTGAATTCCTTCACTTTATGGTCCTTCATCTCTACATACTTGGACACGTTGTCTCCTGAATACGGGGACTAATTCAGGAAATTACACACCATTGTTACCTATACCTCAGGACTCTTAAGTGTGGCCCATGTAAGTGTTTAAGAAGGTATTGCTCTAATGGGTAGTCCCTGTTCATACCCCATCTGTCATCACATGATACCTTTTATAGAAAATCTCCCTGCAGTCAGCGACCATGCCTGGGTTTAATAATTGCCATACCTCTTTAGACTTCTTTAGAATAGTTTCTTGGTCTGTCTTTCATGACATTGGCCTTTTTGAAGGGTATGGGGCAGTTGTTCTGTAAGATGACCTTCACCTAGACGTTTTCTTCACAGATCAGGTTATATGTTTTTGAGAGGTACATGAATGATGTTGATTCTTCCAAGTGTATCATGTCAAGGGCATATATCAAGGGCATGTGATGCCAGTTTGTTTCATTACCCATGAAGTCACTTTGATTACTTTGCTAGAGTGGTATGCTGGTTATTTATCATAGCGTAGCAAACCACCCCTAAATTTGGTGTTCTAAAACTATTTTGCCATTTTTATGATGATACAGGCAGTAATTCAGACAGGGTAGGGTGAGGTTAGCTTGATTCTGCTTCATGATGTCTGGGGCCATGGCTGGGAGGTTTGGGATGGCTTTGGGCTGGGATTTTCTTCAGACTTCAGTACTCAACACGTGGTGCCTGGCTGGGCTGGGCTGACTCAGAGGCTGGGTCTGCTGAGCACAGCGCTTATACATGGCTTCTTCTGGTAGCTTGGGCTTCCTCACAGACATGGCAGCCTCAGGGCTCTAAGAGATTGTTCCAGCAAACTAGTTAGAGACTGTAGGGCTACCCCCACCCCCACCCCCAGTGATCTAGAAACAGAAGTTATGTAGTTCACTTTTGCATAACCCATTGATTAAAGCAATCAGGCCGTGGGGGTGGGGAGATTTGGATGCCACTTCTTGATGGAAAGAGTGTCAACCAATTTGCAGCCATGTTTAAAAACCACTGTAAGTGATTTCTTAATTGTAAATATATCAGTTTTCTCTTTGTGATCAATAGAAATGTGTCAGGAGATACATTGAGAATATTTAGGAATCCTGTTCCTTGGCATTCTTTCACCCTTCAGTTTTATTCACTGCTGACTTCTCTGTGTTTATTATTTGGGATTTAAATTATATAAAGATCTTAATGTTCTTATCTCCCCAGTAAATAAGCACATAGTGACAACAAGCCGTGCTGGATTCTTGAAATCCTTCCTGTGACAACGTATACAGGACCCAGTTTGACAGGCATTAAATGTTTCTCACTGATAGAAGTGCCAAACACTTGATTTTAGGATGTCAGCAGTAATGCACACGAAGGATTCCTGCTCTCCTCTCTGTGAGGTTCTATGGCTGTTACCCTGACTGTTCTCCCTCCTCCCAGATTCAGGAATGCACCCCAAAGTGCCACGCTACACTGTTCATAATGATTGGAAACACCTGTGTGAAGGTTGGTCCCAGACTTAGGTGCAGCGAGACCAGCAGAGAACTCTCCACCGTGCACTTGGCCCATGGGTGCTGTGACCGAGGGGCAGCAAATTCTAAACTGACGTCATCTGAGAATCTGACGTCACTGGGTCATCTGAGAATCTGAGCGGGAATCTTTATTCCTTTTAGGTGCAGTAGGAGGTAGAGATTATGCTTTGTCGTCATATTTAATACTTGTTAAAACGAATTGAAGAGTTCGCACTGAAGGAGAGGCTACCGTCCGGGTCCAGTATATGTGACCTCGAGATAGACTGAGGTTGATGAGGGTGAGAATAAGAACAATGCGCTATTTGGCATTTTTTTCCTTTTAGTGGAATCTTTATCCAGAACCCGCTTAAACAGAAAAAGTTTTCCAACCACACAGAGGAGGGGTATGGGTAAGGGCAGGTATCTGTCCATCCAGCTCAGGCCTCCCACCCATGTGCTTTGGGAGCAATAAGGGGTGTGGGATAATGGTCCCCTCCTCCAAAGGAAAATGAGGTTTGTGTATATGGGAAGGAGAGGGGTGCAGAAGCTCTGGGGAGTGGTGGGGGAAAGAAAGGGACAGACGAGGTCAGTACTGGGTACGCCACAGGTGGTAGGCGTTTCATGACATTTCTTGTCAAACGGTCGTGGATACTTTCTTTGCCCATCAGCAGGACTAGCATCTTGGCAGGCATTCATGGTGACAGTGACAATGAAGGTGGAGACTCGACCTGTGCTCTTGGTATGAAGATCCATGGTAAATTCCCCGTTCTGCAGTGAGCCCCAGATCACAAAACATTGCTGGCCCCCAGGTGTTAGCTGGTTCACAAAAAACTTGACTACTCTTTGTCAGCCGGGATGCCAACCTTAGCTGGTGTGATGTTGACAAAAGTTTTCCCAAAATACGGCCAAATGAAGGGAGAGGCTTGTAGCCCAGGATGGCCATGTCCTGACAAGTCCCTTCTGCTGTGAGGTGGTCTAGTGGGCATCCCTCCCGGCCATGGTGCTGCTGCTGGGCTGTGGTGCCTCAGGCTTGGGGCGCACATTGCCACTGCCAGGACCAGGGCTCTGCCAGCGTGCTCAGCCATCACACTGCCACTCTGAATGTTTTAAAAATATATTCATGAAGACTTTTAAACCCCTGATTAGGAACATTTCAATGCGAAGGTAAAATCTAGCTGTGCCCTGATGTATTTAGAAATCAAATCTTGCCTCAAAGCTCAGTCTTGATAGGCAAGTAAGTGTTTATCAGAAACCACATCTCACATATAACGAGGGACTGGACAGGTAAATTGATGAGCCTGGGGTCCACTGATAGCTGTACTGAATGTACTGACTATTTTCTTTTTTAAAATGAGACAGAATGTTGCAAGCAAAGAAAAAAATCTCTGAAGAATAGTCATCAACATTTACATAGAAATGTTTCTAGATGTAGGATGGTGAGTGGTTATTTTCTTTCCAGTGCTTTTTGTGTTTACCAGCATTTCTGTAAGGAATATAATGTGTATTAGTTATCACCTTTGCAATGTGAATTAATTGCAATTTGGAAAAAATGTTTCTCAATAAAGCAAAACCAAACCGTTCCCATAAATTTTAGGAACACCAATTAAATGTGAAGGCTGAAAATACTCCAGAGATACTGCATTAATTCTTAAATATGTCTGTGGGTATGTGTACTTGAAACAGGTTTCTGATGATTCTGATAAATGCATATGCCTGACTTCAAGAGATGTGTTCCTTATGGTGATTAAAATTCACACATTTCCTTTTGGAGAATTAATAGGTTGATGGTCCCCCCTCCCCCCCCAGTTTAATCTTCTGGCCTACCCAAAATGACTTGGGATCATGGCTTGGATTTCAAAAGAAAAATAATCATCTATGTTAAAAATTTTGTGAGCTGCTAAGTCCGTATGTTCTAAATGTGTTCACTTCAGCTTAAATTTCACAGGCGACATTTGAGGGAACATCCTTTTTTCTAGGGTTCTCACGGGCTCAGAGAAGGGAGTCTCAGATTTCTGGGGCTGCAAATGGTGTCCTTCCGGTGTTCTGATCTATGTTGCTAGTGGGAACAGTTATTTCTAAGGGAGACTGAGGTCCAGAAAGAAGAGTAAAAAAGAAGGGAAGGAAGAACCTGAAAAGAAATTGTGAACAATGTTGAAGGAGGAGGAAGAAAAGAAACCAGGGGAGTATCATATAAGGAGTGTGTTTTACGGTTGACAAAGAACATATTTCATTAATACTGTTCTTAGCTTTCATTGCTTAACTAAAAACTTTTTGTTTGCACGTGAGCAAAGCACACATTGAAAAAATTTTACTTAGGCATCCATTGACCTTTTAACTCAATGAAGAATGTTTTTTAGAGATTTAGGTTATAACAGTTAGAACTGTACTTAGGAAAGCATTTCCTTCTGACTCTGGCAATCAGAGGCTACGTTTCCAAATGTTTGCAGGTGCAAATTGATAAAACTGCACCTGGAGTGTTTTTAAAAGTTTGCAAACCAAAAAACAGCATTTTATAAATGGGAATATAGGTCCATGCAATGAATATAATAGGCTTAATCAGGAGGGGGTCGCCTTAATGCCATTGGGTTCCCAGCATATTATCAAAGTTATTTACTATTATAACTTTCTCTATTGGCCTTTGTTAAACACTAGAAGAAGCAAGGCACTGATGTTGCATCGATAGTTAATGCCCCAGAAGATGCCTGTGGTTTGCAGTAGGTAGTTCTAGGAGCTTGTTCTACTGCATAAAGTCTGATTGATGAAGGTTGTTGTTTATTGAAATCTCTAAGGCAACAGTCAGAGTCAGTTGTGTATCACCAAGGTATAGAGAGTTATTGAAATCACTACAGTATACCCTATTGGGGTTTAGGAAGGGAGGTCTCAAAATGTCTCTTGAAATTAAACCTAAAAATTTAGGGAGAAGTTCAGAAACTCTACTAATTTGATATAAAGTAGAACCTCTGTAGTTGACCACCTCCCTCCATTGACCACCTCCTTAGTTTGACCTACTTTTCATAGACTGGACATGTACCACATGTATGTATTTGTACAGTAGACCTCGTTCCTTATGTTGACCACCTCTGAATGCTGACCAGTCTGCTATAGTCCCTTGGATGGTTAACTTACACAGGTTCTGCTGTATTCTAAAGAGTACTCTTATTTTCCTTTCCTTTTTTTTTGGTTATAAACCAAAATTCAAAATTGAAGCTGTTCTTCAAAAAGTTCATGCTAAGTCAGGGCCATAGGGCTAGATGCCTGCCAGAAGGGGAATGTCTCCTATCCCCTCCTGCCTCCCCTTTCTTTCTGGCTGCCCTTCTTCCATCTCCTGTGACACAGTAGACAAGGCCTCATGCTGACAGTAGGAGCAGGACTCCAAACAGGACCCATAATATGCTCCTCTGTGGGCCTCATGGACCTGCACTGCTTAGGAAAGCCCTTTGAGGAACTTTTAGCTACTGAGCAGTCTCCCTGGAGGAGGAAATATGTGCATAAAGGATACTCGGTTGGAAAGAAAGGACAGAGGCAGGTAGATGGAAATAGAAGTTGGCCTTGAGGCCCTGATACAGGAGTAATGCCTGCGGCTGCCACTTGCCAGTGGTGTGAATATGAACAAATCTTTAACCGCAGGTGCCTCAGTCTGCTCAGCTGTGAAATAAAGAGGTTGGCCTAAGGGAGAACTAGGATACTTATAAGCTCTGAGATTCCAAGTTTTAATGAACCAGAACAAATATGAAACAGACTATTTCCAGCTTCAAGCCTAAACCCAAATCTTGCTGCTAGCCCCTAATATCAGTTCTGTTAAGTTTTCTAGAAAAGATCCATATTTAGTCTTGGAGGAGAGTTGATTCAAGGACAGACAGCTGTGTGCTGTTCACATGGTTGCTGGACCATGCGGTTAAGTCGTAGGTGGAAGGTTAGGTTACCTTGGAGCCAACTTAGTCACACAACACCAAGGCGATTGGTTGTCTAAACACATTGTAGACTTGGAAGCTGAAAGTAGTATTTGGGTATTTTATAATTATGCTATTTTAGAGAGAAAATTAGATCTTGTATGGACATTGATCACTACAAAAGTGCTATGACAGACTGTGTTAGGTACATTATTTTTCTTTCAAGAAATACAGTCAACAGCATTCTTTCTGATTCACCTGTGCAAGTTTCAACTTGCTTGGCTTATCTCGGTTGCTGGGAGGGCTTCATTTGTTTCTATCTGTGCAGATTTTACATTTCTTGATTTTTTTTTGTGTATCTCAAAACTTCCATAATGACCCATGTCTTTCTTTCCTTTCTATGTTAAAAGTTTACTTAGGAGCATATACATTGATTTCTAGCTGTTTTTTAGAAGTACCTCTACTTATGGATGGATGTGGTTCAGGGGAGTAAGATATCACCAAGGATGTAATATGATTAGGGGGATATTGAAGGAGCGGGACAGAGTGGCCAAGATGTGCCCAGCAGGGTGAGGAAATCTGGTTCAAGTATTTGTAAGCCAAGCAACCGGAATAATTTCAAACGAGTACCCCCAAATTGCAGCTATTTTATTCAAGATGATAGGAGTATATATATTGATAATCTTTCTGTCATCAAGAAGAGCAGTGGACTCTTCTATAGAAAAATCTTTTTTGAAAAGAATTACTTCATGAGGGGGGAGAAAACACACATTGTTTTTTCCTGGACTTCCACACTGTAATAATAATCAATGCAGAAGACTTCTGTGACCAGATAGTAACCAGTTCTGCAGTGAACACCAGCTGGGTATTCGCCAATTCAATTCTGACACTGTTTACCTACAGAGAGTGTCTGATCTTCCAGTCCCCTCTTCAGACCCCAGTCACGAGTCCAGGCCTCTGGAAATTCTAACCGACTGGCTTTTGTTAGAGTTCTCACGCGCACACACACCCCTGCCCCTTGGGTTTGATTAATTTGCTGGAGTGGCTTATAGACCTGAAGAAAACACTGACATTTCCTGGTTTACATAAAATATACTACAAAGGATACAGATGGAGAGGTGTGGTGCCGAGGGTGAGGTACATACGAGGGTATGTACAGGGGCACAGGGCTTCCACGTCCTCCTCAGGTACACTGCCCTCCAAGAATCTCTGCATGTTCAGTTATCTGGAAACTCTCTGAACCCAGTCCTCTTGGACCTTTGATGGAGACTTCTTAGGATAGGTATGATTGACCCTTATGTAGAAATGTGATTGGACAGAAGGAGTGTGATCTAATATGAAACCCAGCAAGGCCTGTCTGTCCAGATTCTTCCCGGCTTCTCTGTGTAGAATTCCTTCCTCCAGGGTGTGGCCCTTCTGAGATGAAGGTTCTTATCACTTACAATTACACAAGGTAGGTCAGAGGATTTCCTTATGGCTCACTCCAAGATACAAATTATGGGGGAAGATTTCTGGGTTAGGGAGACCAGAGAGATTCTGTCTTCTGTGGCCTAAGGCAACTCAACTTTATCACAAGAGCTCTGGGAGTTATGAGCCAGTAACCTTAGATGAAAACCAACCACACACATATCATCATATTGTACTTTAATCTTCCTTAATTTCTTTTACCTACAGCCTTTATTCATTAATTTGTATCAAATACTGCAGGTTTGAGTTGGGCATTAAAGCAAAATTTTCCGGGACCATTCTTCTTTCCTGTTCTCGGCAAAGTATTTTTGGCAGAAGTTCAGTCATTTCCACATATGGTCCCCAGTAGCAGAGCAAGAAGGACTTGGGGGCTAAATCCCGTGGGCATAAACATCCATGTTGTTGTGTCTGAGAAATCTGCGGCTCTGAACAGTAGTGCCAGACTTCTGTTTGTGCTGGCACTCTGAGGAGACCTGAGTAAGCAAACGCTTCCTTACCTGACATGCCTCCCTCCACATGGAGTCTTGTTTTGTGTCATTGGATTGTCTGATTTAAGTAGTTTTTCTTATGTTGTGAATACGTAGGTGTGGTGAGGAAATTTTCACCCGGGGGGGGGGGGGAAGTCTTGAATAGACTGGATTTCTTGTTTCGCAGTATTTCTTAAGATGAGTTCATCTACCCTAGAACAAAGGCAACGTGGGGTGTGATGCTTGGCAAGTTCTGGGAGCTGGAAGATCCTGGAAAGAGACCTGGCCCGTGAGAGGAATTTGCATCCATCAGCAGTTCTAGAACTGGAAACTCAATGTTATATTTAGAGATGATGCACGTCTTGGCAATGTTGAACAAGATAAGCTAAATTTTAACTTCTAGAATCAGATTGCCGAAAAACAAGTCAAAATTGTAAAGGAAATAGTTTTACCATGTCTTCTTCCTCTAGATCTAAAAGGAAAACTCATTTAAGTCATTCCTGGTGATTCTGAGAGACCATTAAGAACACTGCTTTGTAGCCTATAAATAAAAACCATTAGTACTGAGGCTAGGGCATTGGAAGACAGGGAAATGCCCAGAAAAAAGCTCATGCGGTCTCTGAACGTCCAGGAGGGCATCATGTAGCGATGGCAAGTTTCTGTAGACAGTCTCCAGTTTTACTCTTTCTAATTGTGAGCTGGTGGTTCCCCCACTCAATAATTAGATTTTGTTTGTTTCATAAACCCATAATATTTTTAGAGTTTGGCAGCAGGGACTTTGGCAGCAGGGACTTTGGAATAAAGGTGAGAGTTCAGATGCCAACTCTACTATTCTTAAACTGTGGAGATTTGGGCTATTTAATTTTTCACCTTATTTGTAAAATGTGGGGAATGATACTTACCTCAAAGGTTGTTGAGAACATTAAAGTGCTTCTGAGAAAGCCTGCTCCCTAATACTGTGTTTCCCCCAAAATAAGAAAACAAATAAATACACTGTCTTATATTTATTTTTTCTCAAGAAGACACACTAGGGCTTATTTTTAGGGGATGTCTTATTCTCCACACTGAAACGCATGGCATGGCTATGCAGATATGCTGCATAGCCCTGCCCATCACTAGGTCTTATTATTGGGGTAGGGCTTATCTTTAACAAATGCATAGACATCCTGCTAGGGCTTACTTTTTGGGTAGGTCTTTTTGGGGGGAAACACAGTAGGTGTTTATTAAACGTTAAATGAAATAGGAAGTAATTTAAATCTAAAATCACAGTGCTAAAGTACAGACATAAATACACAAAATAATTTGATTCTGGGTTACTTGCCTTGGAGAGCTGAGTCTTGGAATTTTGAAAAGATGTTTCATTTGTTTCTTTTTTTTTAGCCCATTGCTTGATGTGTTTTCTGTAAGAATAACCTTCCTCAAAGCACTGAATTTGGGGAATATCAGGACCTAAAGAAATTAATGCCCTCTCAAAAGGGTGGTTGAGCTGAGTAAAGAGGGCCTAACTTCAGTTTTTCATTATTTACTCTTATGATCATATTAATATAAGTAGCTACTATTTATTTCTGATTACTGTGTGCCAAGTACTATACTTGAGCACTTGGTAAGCACACATTACTGTGTGCCAAGTACTATACTGAACACTTTATAATCATTATCTCACTTAATCCCTATAATAACTTGAGATGTAGGTGTTATGGCCCTCATTATACATGTGGGAAAATGAGGCATACTGTTTTAAGCAATATGTCTAAGGTGGTAAAATGTAAAGCCAGAATAGTACTGTCTCAAATTAGCATCTCTGATTTGGTACCTGTACTAATCTGGTAGTAGTTTAGCTCTTTAAAATGTTAATACAGATTTGGGTATTTCTTATCCAAAATGTGTGGGACCAGAGTGTTTTGAATTTCTGGGTTTTTTTTGGCCAGGTGCAGTGGCTCACCCCTGTAATCCTAGCACTTTGGGAGGCCCAAAGCAAGGGCATCACCTGAGCTCATGAGTCTGAGATTAGCCTGCGCAAGAGTAAGACCCCATCTCTAAAAAATGGCTGGGTGTTGTGGCGGCCACTGAGTCCCAGCTAGTCAGGAGGATTGCTGAAGTCCAAGAGTTTGAGGTTGCGGTGAGCTGTGATGCCATGGTACTCTACTGAGGGCGACGAAATAAGACTGTTTTTACTTTTCTTTTTTTTTTTAATTTTAAAATATCAACATTATACTTACTGGTTGAGCATCCCGTACCCCCAAATTCAAACTCCAAAATGTTCCAGTGAGCATTTCCTTTGAGCATCGTGTTGGTATAGCACTCAAAAAGTGTCAGCTTTAAGATTTTTGGATTTGGAATGCTCATCTTGTACAGCATAGAGCTTGCTGAGGGAGTGGTTGATACTAAGAATCTTTAAAACATTTTATGCTAATTAAGACTGAGGGGGACATCCAAGGAATTGATCATATATATCCAGTGCCAGTTTTTCTGAAATAAGTTTTCTGGTATTTTGATTTTGACTTTTATCTGTCCAGGACCAGGGCAGAATATTTGAGAATAGTGATCTAAATCAGTGTTCTGGGGGGGCTTCATATCCCGAAGCCCAGTCCCCACACCTAGATGTTCTGGTGTTAAACTAGACAGTGCCGTAAGTCTTCTGGAAACCAACCAGCCGGACCCAGCCTGGGACTGGGGCTGAGGTCTGGGCGGGACGAAGAGCAGGCCCCCTGCATTGGTAGGCTCATACTCCGGGGGCTCATTTTGCTTGGTGGTCTGGCTCTGCAGACCAGGGCAGCCTCCACACCTCACTCCCCGCATTATTCCCTGAAACCCTCACTTCAAATTGGAGAAGGGTGGAGGAGGAGAAGGAGGTAAAGCAATGCCTGGCATTTTCACGGTGCCAGTCAGTATGATCTTCTAGGGAGGTCTGCTTGAAAGGTTATGGTCTAGCCAGTGCCAGTTCTTGGGATTTAACTTTTCCTTTGCTTCTTCATGCTTTTGGGATGTACTGACTCTGCATGGTTTGCTTTCCTTTGCTGGTAACATCCCAGAGGCATGTACCATATTTGTAAAACTCAAACATGGGTAAGTCAAGGATATATGTGTGTGTGTGTGCGTGCGTGCACACGCGTGTGTAGACACATATATATTTTTGAGACAGTAGTCTCTATTGTCCAAGCTAGAGTACAGTGGCATCATCACAGCTAAGTGTGACCTCAGTTGACTAGGCTCAAATGATCCTCATGCCTCAGCCTCCCATGGAGCTGGAACTACAGGTGTGCGCAGCCATGCCTGACTAATCTAAAAATTTTTTTTGTAGCCATGAGAACCTTGCTACATTGCCCAGTTTGGTCTTGAACTCTTGGACTTAAGTGATCTTCCCTCCCTGGTCTTGTCTTCTCTACTTTATTATTATTCTACTCTTCTCAATCTAACTACTCTGTTGTTCCTGCCATTCCACAACCTTCTTTAAGGGCAGATGTCCATACATCCAGATGTTGACGATAGGTAGCAGAGGATTTTTAAGACAGATAATAGTTTGCTATTTGCCAGAGCGCCTGATCAGAATCTGGAATCCGTGGAAGTAAGGTGTTAGCAGGTTACCGGTTGTGGTGTAAATTTTCACTGGCAAATATTTGTCCACAGTAATTTTAATTATTTTTTATTTCATTTACACATGAGGGGGCAGTGTGGTACTATAAAGCAAGCACTCTCTTGAAATTATTTATTTTTATTGGTATATAATAGTTTCTAGGTGAGAACTTCTAGACTGTACAATTAACCCCCCAGCATTATTGTTAGTTGTTAAGTGCAACACACACATGTAAGTGACACTCCCTCTCCTATCACAGGTCATGTGCATGTGTTTATTTAGATGTACGAGTAGTGATTTCCACACAACAGCGGGATGTTCATTCAGTTCCCTTTATTGTGAGTTTTACATTTATGTTGCATTTAAAGGGAACTGGCTTTGTTCCTGTTTCCCGTTCCACCCAAGGAACATCAGCGTCTGACATTGAGTGTCTGTTAGGTTGATGTCTCTAATGCATTTTATTTTATGACTTTATTGAAGGCCAGAGAGCCTCAAGTGTTGTCGAAAGGAAGCCCCCGCACTCAGCTCTTGGCAGCTAGGGAAGGTCTATTGTAAATCACCTCCGTGAGCTTCCCTTTGTGGCACAGATGGCTTGTCTCAAAAGAAAAAAAAAATGGTGCTGAGCAAAGAAACAGCCTATTTTAATGAACATTATTATTGCTGATACGTGAACGACATGATGGATAAATCATGCTAATGTTCCAGGTTTCATCAATGGACAGGGAAATTATTAAGAGATTGGAGAGTATTAAATGAATTGATAGAATCTATAAAACATTTTATGAAAAATGTAAATAGGAATCCAGGAAGGTGATTTCCTAAGCACAAACCATTTTTAAATGTGCAAAAAATATTTGCAGTCATATGTATGTTTCTGTTTATGTAGTTGGGAAAAAAAATTGCGACCAGCATTTTGGCATAAATATAACCTTCTGTGAGATTTAATGGGGTACTTCCTTTTAATGTTTTATCCGAGCTGCTTCCTTTGGGGGTGAAGAGTTATAATAGTACCGTCTGTACCTGGTAAGGGTAATTGCACTTGGTTAGCTTTAGGCTGAATTATTTGAGTTTATAGTGATACGATGTGGCTTTTACTTAATGAGGAATTTTTTTATTTTTATATTTTCTGTTTAAATAAATAAAAAGCTTAAGACCTATATGCCAAAATTTTGAAGAAACAGATTTTTAGTTCTAGGCTGTCCTGACAGAACTCTGAATCACTTGTTTGAAGACGTCGGTTTGTGGGTGGCACCTGTGGCTCAAGGAGTAGGGTGCCATCCCCCATATACTGGGGGTGGTGGGTTCAAGCCCGGCCCTAGTCAAAACTGCAAAAAAAAAAAAAAAAAGAAGTGGGTTTGCTGTGGCAGTACGTAGGTTTCTGTTCACGGTAAACAATTCACGTCCTTTATGCTTTGATGGCAGATTTTTCGGACCCTGCCTGATGCCACATTCCCTGAGCCTACCTGCCTGTCAGCATCACCCCCAAATGCTCCACCGAGGCAATCGAAGAGACAGGGCCAGAGGACAAAGAGACCCGTGGCTGTCTATAATCTTTGTCTTGAGCTGGAAGACGGTAAGATGTTAACTATGTTTTTTTGCTTGACAGCATGTTGAGAATATGGCATATCAGATGTCCCCAGGGCAGGCCACGGTTTTCTACTATCTGTGTTTTCATTTGATTTTTCCCTTAAGTTGATAATTTTTGAGATTAACAGGGAGCGTGAAGCTTTCTCGTCGGGGAGAAGATGCAAGTTTCACTTTTGTGTTTGTCTTTGTTATGCGTGGTTCTATTTTTATTTTTAAAAGACAGCTTAAATTTCTTTTTTGGGAGACTTGTGTGACCTCCTGTGAGGTTACATAACCTGGAGACAAATGGGAGGGGAACTAAAATTAAAGCAGATCTTTTATGAGAAGAGCTGATGGAGTCTGATGTTAAATGCATCTAGATTACAGGCACTGTTCACCATTACCCGGGAGTTCATGGTTTCTGCGCCTTACTTGCTCTGTTTTTCTGACTTTTTCTTAAGGCAGAGTACTTCATCTGGGGGTGCAGCTGGTGGTGGCAGATTGACCTGCCTGCTGGGGTCAGGCTGAGTGAACTGGGCAGCAGTGGGACTCTTGCAAATGGAAATTCACATGTCCCATCCAGGCTACTGTGTTCCAGCTATCTGTGACCACGCGGCCACTGTTTGCAAGGTTGCCAGATACTCCAGTTTTTAAAGAGCCTAGAAATCTGAGTGTTCAGCATTGACCCATACAAAACAAGACTCTGAGCCATGGACAGGGCACCAGTTGCTCTTTGTAATCAGGTGGTCAGTGGTGTGGGGTATAAGGTGATCCTGGTCTCCAAACCTGCCTTCATGTCTGACATTGTGACTCCTGCTGAGAGAACATTCCCTGAATTTGAAGTTAGTTGTCACTTTTCATTCTCTTCTAGCCTGCTTTTTTTTTTTTTTAGATTAGTATCTTTCGTTTGTTATCTATTTGAGATACTCAGGTTACATTGGTTTGGAAGTGTGAGATTGGTGGCACCCGTAGCTCAGTGGGCAGGGTGCTGGCCACATACACCAAGGCTGGCAAGTTTGAACTTGGCCCGGGCCAGCTAAAACAACAATGACAATAACAACAACAACAAAATAACCAGGTGTTGTGGTGAGTGCCTGTAGTCCCAGCTACTTGGGAGGCTGAGGCAAGAGAATCACTTAAGCCCAAGAGTTTGAAGTTGCTGTGAGCTATGATGCAATGGCACTCTACCCAGGGCGACAGCTTGAGACTCTGTCTCAAAAGAAAAAAAAAAATAAAAAGGAAGTGTGAGACTGACTGTCAGAGGAGAAAGGAGATGAAGATGGGTCTGTATGTAGTTAAGCTGCGGTACACACGAACAGCCAGGTGGTTAATACCTGAAGATCCATGCAAAGCAAGAACGGCCATCTCCAACTCACCCAACTCAGAGGAAGACTCGTGGTGCCTTCTGTAGTAACACGGAAGGGCTCGGATGTTCTGGGGTTTGTCTCAGTTGCTCAAGATATATGTGCGTATGATACAAGTGTTAGTTTTCAATCAGGTCCTTACTTTTAGAGGAAGGGCATGAATCATTAAAATTAACCCATAATTTCAGAACTTCCTTTCAGACGTTAGCTTCAACTTCTGCTCCCAGCTAACTTTTTAATTCTTTCTCTCACATTCAATCTTTCTCAGCGGAGTTGCTAACAAGGAGTAAAATTGACTGGTTTGACTTGCACCTTCTCTTACATCTCACTTGTCCTCTGGTGAAGTGTTTATAATAAAATAGTGAAATAAGCAAATGTTGGAAAGCAGGATGGGAAAAAGAAGTCAAGACAACATAGAAAACCTGAATTGGTTCATTGGCCCTTGAGCAAAATGAAACCGACTGTATTTCATAAAGGAGACGATCAGAGAGGGGCGTTTTGTCTTAGAGTCATGTTTACTCTTTTGGCATTCTTAAGAATGGAATCCTAATAATCAGATTTATGCAGCATATTAATCTTTAGTTTTTGGGTCACTAATGATTATTAATGAGCAGGAATGTTCTGTAGAGGTAGTCAGCACATCTCTCATGGGAACACTCAAGATGGTATATAATCATAGCTTTCCTGGTTTTTAGGTGATATAATAATTCTTAAAAATTATTTGATATTAAGGGGAAAAAAGATGATTGTCAAATACTCAGCCCCTTTAGTTGGTTTTTGATTGTTGTTAGATGATGGTTTATTCTATGTTTTTTATTTTATGGAGTATTTTTAAACTTTACATTTAATCTTGAAGGCAGCCTTAACATTTCTTTTTGGAAAGTTGTCAGGAGGAGGAAAATGCATTTTATTCTATAATAGTTTAGATTTTATAGTAGTTTATCATGCTTTTTTAAGACACAGGGCCTCGTTCTTGTTGCCCAGGCTGGAGTGCAGTCGGTGATCACAGGTCACTGCGGTCTCAAACTTCTGAGCTCAAGTGATCCTTCTGCCTCAGCCTCCTAAGTAACTGAGACTGAAGGCATGTGCCGTCACATCCAGCCTTATTTTATCTCAGAGGTTGTAAAATACTCCACAAAGCAATTAAAACTTAGGATTCTTCCACCCCCTTCCTGATTATTTTTATTAATAGCTAAGCTTCAGTGAAATTCAAGTTGCAGGAAAAGTCTTTTTAGAGAGAACAAATAGGCTTTTATATCTTGTAAATTCTAAAATATTGGGGAATCAGTGAAGAAAAGTGGCAAATTCATTTTCTGGACAAAAGCATCCAGGGAAGGAATACCAAAAATTATTGAAAATTAAAAATTAGCCATTTGCGGGGGATGCATACCTGTTGTTCCAGCTGCTCCGGAGGCTGAGGCAGGAGAATCACCTGAGCCCAAGAGTTTGAGATGCAGTGAGCTATGATCAAGCCACTGTACTTTAGCTCAGGCAACAGAGTGAGACTGTCTCCCCCCCCCCCCAAAAAAAAATAAAAAAATAAATAAAATAATTATTTATAAGGGCGGTGCCTGTGGCTCAAGGAGTAGGGCGCTGGCTCCATATACTAGGGTTCAAGTTTGACCCCGGCCAAAACTGCAAAATAAATAATAATGTTATAGAATGTCATCTAGCATATTGAAAACTTTACCCTTTCTATAAAAAGATATATTCTTATCACTAGGACTTTTTTGTTTTAAGTTACCTGTATCTTCTAATTGTTAATACTACTTGAAAGTTTCAAAAAGTTTAATTTTGGGGGGGGTTTCTTACTGACAGTAGTGAAGTCACTTCCCATATTTATCTAGTTTTGGTGAAAATATGCATTTATAGACCAATTCGATTGATTATTTTTCCAATTTTCTCGTTTATATGGAATGGGTAGTGTATTTATATGCAAACATGCCCCCCTTTCTCATTGTAGTTAGTAAATGTATAAGTTTAATTTGACTTCATAAAATCCAGAACAAATATTTTTACTTAGAAGTTAAGTGGACTATCTGCCAAGATGGAAGAAACTGGATGGGATGACTAGAGATTTTCTTGAGCCCTCTGATTTGGTCACGAATTTGGTATTTGAGTGAAGTGGTTTGTGGTGTTATTTCTTGTTCTGCATGGAGTAGACTCTGGAACTATGCAATGTACCCAACAGCCGATCTTGGAACTCATTCGGAATTGGTTTCAGTTCAACATCAGGCAGATCAAAAAGTCATTAGCAAAGAGTGAGCAAGCCTGCTAGCTGAGCCACAGCACCAGGGGCCTGGAAGCAAAAAATCCCAGCCTGTGAAACAGGAGAGAACTCCTCTGCAGTTAGCTGTGCTTTTCATTATGTTTTATTCAGCCCCACCCCCGAGGGAGAGATGCCTAGTTAACTAAAGAAACTTAGTATCTCTAGGTTGATAAAGAGTTTAAATGGTGCTGGCAGGTTTCCCTATGCTGTGTATACTCATTATCTTTGTAATATATGTTAAATGATACTGAACTTATTTGCAAAAGAATTTAAATGCTGGCTACTTGCTTAAGGATGTTTATTGATGACTAATATGGATTAAAATGGATATAGTATCTGCCAAGTTTTCTTAATTAAAGCAACTAGCAAACCTTTATGAGATTCTCACCTTTTATTATTTTGTAGTAGCCATGTTACTCATTTTTTATTTATTTTTATTAAATCATAGCTGTGTACATTAATGTAATCAAGGGGTACAATGTGCTGGTTTTATATACAATTTGAAATATTTTCATCAAACTGGTTAACACTGCTTTCATGGCATTTTCTTAGTTATTGTGTTTAGACACTTATATTCTACACCTACTGAATTTCACATGTACCCTTGTAAGATGCACCGTAGATGTGGTCCCACCAATTACCCTCCCTCCACCCATTCTTCCCCCTCCCCTCTCTTTCCCCTTTCCCCATATTCTTGGGCTATAATTGGGTTATAGCTTTCTAATAGCTTTATAAGAAAGGTATAAGTTGGTTTCATAGTAGGGCTGAGTACATTGGATACTTTCTCTTCCATTCTTGAGATACTTTGCTGAGAAGAATATGTTCCAGCTCCATCCATGTAGACATGTAAGAGCTAAAGTCTCCATCTTTCTTTAAGGCCACACTGTTCATTTTTATATAGCATTTAATCTCATGAACTTCAAAGCTGAATAGATTTGGCTTAGTTAGTTGTGGAAAAGCAAAATATGAGGTAGCCTGATAAGTGTTAAAAAAGATTAACAATCAAAGGTCTGCTTTCATTTCATTCTCAAGTGTTTTTATTTCCATAGAACTAATAGCAAAGTCACTCTAAGAAAGTTAAGTGTATGGTTTCTCTTTCCCACCCTAATTTAGGTCCTTATGCCTCTTATGTGAGGAGGGGGTGTCATGGTGGTTGTAATTCCCCCGACACAGGGAAATGTCATGAGGCTACACAAGATGAAAGTGATCTTTGTTGTTTTTCATTCAAGGCAGAAGAACTTTTAAGCCAAGGTTTGGAGGGGGGGAGGAAACGAGGATTACCATCTGAAGCTCTTTCTTCCTTTCTGCTAGCTCTAATTTTAAACAGAACCAGACATTTCCAGGCCTAGTTTATATGTATCTTCTTGTGTAATTAGGTATTCTGTGCCTATCTTCTTTTGTAACATGATATAGCAGCTTACTTACTTAGGCAACTTAAAAAAATATGATTTATAGCGAGTTGCAAACAAAATCATCTTGCGAGCCAATTGGCAGGGTATGATGCCATTTTAGTGTTGGTCTTCCTTGGGTATCGTTGGGTTGGCACTTTAACATTTGGATCCCGAATGTGCTAACGGCAGCACGTTTTGTCGAGCATGTGTTATTGTAGTCCTGCAGCATGGTGGAAACCAGGATGAGGATACAGAGCCTTAGAAGCAGAAAGTGAAAATATTCACTGCTGCTGAGGGAGAGATGGGTAAGCAGTGAAGTATGATCGTCCTTTTATCCTAAGTGGAAACATCCTGACCTGGGTCAGTCTCTAAAATCAGAGTAAGACGTGTACAGACAGATGTCCTTTCAGCCTGAATAATATCAAATTAGAACTTTGAATCATTACCTAACATTTATTTATTTATTTATTTTGAGTCAGAGTCTCAAGCTGTCACCCTGGGTAGAGTGCCGTGGCGTCACAGCTCACAGCAACCTCTAACTCTTAGGTTTAAACAATTCTCTTGCTTCAGTCTCCCAAGTAGCTGGGACAACAGGTACCCAGTACAACACCTGGCTATTTTTTGGTTGCAGTTGTCATTGTTGCTTAGCAAGCCCAGGCCAGGCTTGAACCCATCACCCTAGGTGTGTGTGGCCGGCGCCCTGCCGACTGAGCTACGGGCACCGTCCATTATGTAACATTTAGATGGCATGTGTCCATGAGAATAGTGATGATGATATAAATTAGCCACCTTAGGTAGGTAGCAAGAGTCTTGTTCAGTTTTGGCCTGAGCAACAGAGTAGAAAACTGGATAGCAGGCCCTTATGAGGTCTTTTTAGATGTAGGTTTTTAATTCTAAAATATACGGGATATTAAAATTGGAAATTATACCATGTATCTATTGAGGAGCTTCTATAAGTTCCACATCCTGCCACACATAGTTTCTCCTTTCAAGGAGTCAATTTTATTCTCATTCTGTTTGTCATGACAGGGAAATAAGAATAACCAGCTTGGTAGTAGGTGTCCAGTGCTGGGCTGGGGGCCGTGGGAGCTCTGAGGAAGGGAGCTCTCAGGTTGCAGGCTGTAGGAAAGATGTTATGGCTCCCTTGAACAGAGCCATTTTGGCAGTTAGACGGGGAAGGGTTTCAGGTTGGGGGACTAGCTGAGGAATGGTGGCAGCCGTGAGCAGGAGCCAAATGAGGGCAGGAGGAGGCCCACCTGGTGAGAGGGGGGGCAGAGTTGCCAGTCGTGCGGGAGAGGTGGGCCCAAGGAGGGAGACTTGGCCAGAGCCAGGGAAGAATGGGTGACTGTAAGCCTAGGTTGAGGAATATGTCTAATGACGTTGTACTTACTTGCAGGCACATTACTTCTGGTCTCTAAATCTGTTTTATTAACTGCATTGTTATCTAGGTAATGATAATGTCTCCACTGACGATGGCTGGGAAAGTTAAGGTGGTCAGTATGTTTGGCACAGTGCCTGGCACGTAGCAAGTGCTCAAATGCCAGGTGCTGGTAAGCAGTAGTGTTCTTAAAGCCAGAGAAAGGTGCCTTTTGTTTAAAATGTTAAGAGGAAGCATGGAATATTTTTCAGCAAGGGAGAAAAGCTGCAACATTTTGCAAATAATATTTAAGGAAACTTAATCTGCCAGTGGAAATCTGGAAGGCCCCGGTAGAGGGCTGGTTAAGTAAGCATAGGTTCATGTGGGCTTGAATTAGCACAAGGAAGGGAAAATAAAATGGCTATCTGGGAGAGATGTTTGAGCAAATTGTTTGGATTTCTTAACTGACTACACAGGGATATGCAGGCAGATACTCAAGATGGGTATCGTTAGCCACAGTTTAGGCTCATGGGTAAATCTATCATTATATTCTTGCCTTCATTTTTGCCATGAGTCCCCCCCCCCCCCCACCAAAGTTTAAAAATATTTAGACCATCTTTCCGTCAAAAGGAAGGGAACATGGCCTTTTGTTGTGTTTAATACATATTTACATATTACACGTAACAGCTTTGGAAAGTGGGTTTGGTACAAAGGTAGTGTAAAATGTATTCATGTAAGCAGTGTACATGGAAAGTTAGTGTAAAGAGATAAATAATTACTAAAGTGTTGTATCTTCCCAGAGAAAGAGCAGTCTCTCGCACCTGTGAACAAGTTAGAGCTCCAGGACAGACGCATATCCAAGTTCATCCATAGGCTCGTCTTAAAGGGAGGCCACTGAGGTAGTAAGAGCCCCCTAACTTCTTGGAAGTCAAGGGTGGATAGCTGGGGGCTCTCATCTCAATTCTCATAGGAGCATCTTTAGAAAGCTCCTTTATGGGCTGGGCGCAGTGGCTCACACCTGTAATCCTTGCATTCTGGAGCCCTAGAGTTTGAGGTTGTGGGAGCTGTGATCATAGTACTCTACCTAGGGCAACAGAGTCTCAGAAAAACGGAGAGAGGAAGGGAGGCAGGCTCCTTTATGAAAACGTGTTTCTGAGAGAGGTGCATCTACCCTGTCCTCTCCACAATGTAGCAGGACACAAAGGCCCTCTGGAAAACCATTGTCAGCATAGATTTTCATTCTGTGCTTGTTGATGACTCCTTGTAGACATATCTGGTCAGCTCGATACAGAATTATGATCAATCCAGGTAGCCATACACGAGTAGATCTTTGTTATGTGGCAGTCTTTCTTCCCTCTATTTTTATCATCGTGTTTTTGCATGACATTTCGTGGGTGGGCTTTGGATAATAACTTCAAGATGTCCTCTTGCCATCTCCTCAGAGCAATATTATGATTCGTTGACGTGGAATTACTATGTTGTGAAGTCAAATCTAAGATCAGGCTCGAGTCCGTGACAGCACATGTAGACAGATTATTTCTTAACTCGCTTTTACAACGATGAGATCAATGGGTTGGAAAAGGCAGCCAGAAAATTCAGGGCTGTAATTGAGTTGTGGCGTCCCCACAAATCATGCGTGATGCCTCCCTTGGACCGGCGCCTCCCAGAAACCTCCCAGGGAGCTCAACCCCCCTAATGCTGGTGACAAAGCAAAAGGCAACTTCTTCTGTGACTTTCTATATAATTTCAACTGTGCTTCTGTGTGGGATGAACGCTTCCCCCTTTCTCTGGAGGAAGGGAAAAGAAGCTTATTTAATGCCTTAAAAAAAAAATACATAGCTGCTTTCTGTGGTGAAAACAAGTTCATGGCAGGTAACTAGAATTTATAAAAGAGAGAAAAATTCTTTAAAGCTTGTCTCCCTGTGGAGTGGGCTTTTTTTCTTCGCTTCTAATAGCTTTTATTTTAATTTCTAGTTCTGAATTCAAGCAGCTGTCACTCTCTTTATAGCCCTCTTTGAAACTCTCACCGCGTAGGAGGTAGCTGGGCTGTCTAAGAAACATCTTTTCAAACCAACCAAAGTATTGTTTATCCTGAATGAAACAGAATATTTAAAGCTGTCAAGAGTGGACTGATTTGAAACGTTTTCTTTGGTAGCCAGGAAGATGAGCAGGAATCTTGAAGGGAAAGGTATTATCTTTGTGTGGTCAATCCCGAGTGACTTTGACTACTCAGAAAGATCTCTGGACCTCGAGTAATATCACCACCATATAAGGGTGCTGTGTACACTTAATATAAAAAACCAACTCATGGTCTGTTCATTTCCACTTACTGAAACCTTACCAGCTGCTGAGGAAAAAGAAACAATACTGAAAACAAAAAAGAGTGAGTCAGCTATGGCGGCTGTTCCTCTTGGTGTTGACCGTGAATTGTCTCCAGGTGGGTTTTCTTTGCAGTCTGGCTGCCTCTGAATGTTCATTCTGCCTTCCATGGATTCCTGCAGTGGACTCCAGTGTCACCTTAGGATGAAGAAAAAAAAAATCTTCAAGCCTATTAAAATGAATTTGAGGGCTGGCATTTTGGATCTACTAATGACCTCCAATAGTAGCGGCATGATTTTTGAGCTTAACATGTGATTATGTTTTATTTTTCTCTTTGGGTCAGATTAGAAATAATGATTACCTAAGTCTTTTTTATGTTGGTTATTTTAGAAGCATATTCTTTCTCTGCAAACTTTTAATAATTCAAGCACATGACACAAGTTGAGAGAGTAATAATGGTGAAGTTACATATTACCCTATTATGTTTCAAATACTGTTCTCAGCAATATTTGTTAAACTTAGGTAATCCTCTGAACAATCCTATGGGGAGTATTATTATCCCTGTTTTATAGTTCAAGAAACAGAGGCACTGAGAGGGTCAATAACTCACCCACGTCTCACAGCTGATCAGTGACAAAGGCAGGATTGAATCCAGGCCGTCTGATTCCAGGGTCTGAGTTCTTTACCAGTCTGCTCAAGTACTGAACACAAGTGCCACAGGGAACAGCTTTGTCTTCCCTGGAGTCAACAACGGACATTGCCGGTTATCTCTTGAGTCCTTTCAGAGATATTCTTTGCCTTTCCAAGAATATGTCAAGTTACTCTTCTTTAATTTTAAAAATGATTCTTAGTTTTTTTCATTAAAAAAATAAAAGGTTAGTTTTGTTGTAAGGGAATCAGACCTGTGGTTTTTTTTTTTCTTTTCAAGACAGAGTCTCACATTGTTGCCTTTGGCAGAGTGCTGTGGCATCATAACTCACAGCAACCTCAAACTCTTGGCCTCAAGCGATTCTCTTGCCTCAGTCTCCCAAGTAGCTGAGACTATAGGTACCCGCCACAATGCCCAGCTATTTTTAGAGACAAGGTCTCGCTCTGGCTCAAGCTGGTCTTGAACCTGTGAGTTCAGGCGATGCACCTGCTTCGGCCTCCCAGAGTGCTAGGATAATAGGTGTGAGTCACCATGCCTGGCCCTGGACCTGTGGTCTCCATACAGGAGATGAAGGAGAAGGAAGAGCCAAAGTTAACTATGGTTTTAAACCTGGGACACAATACACGTTAACAAGCATCAGCTCTCCAGGAGATAGTCTGGGGCGTATTATTATGGTAGTGGTGGTAGGGGAATGATCAATTTTAATTCATTGATATTAACTACTACAGTATTTTACTGTGATTTATGTAACCACTTACCTAAATGAACTGTGTTTGGTCTTGGGTTGTTGTAGTGAGGATATCTCAGGTATCTGAGGCTTTAACAGGTTGTTATAAATTAAAAAGTGAATGCAACTGGGAATTTGCTGCCTGGATATGCTGGATTTTACTGTTCATTTCTTTTTTTTCCTTCTTTCTTCCCTCCACTACTTTTCTTTTTTATTTAAAAAATTAAATAGTGTATTCCTAGGTTTGAAAAATCAAAAAGTATAAAAAGACACAGAAAGACTCCATGCCATCCCATTGATGCAGTTCTTGCGTCTGCAAACCAGATCTGTAACCGCTGATACTAATGGATCGAGCCATCTAAAATTGCCATCTTCAGGTGCAACGCTAATATCAGCAATTGCAATTTTTTTCCCCATGTCATACATCAAAAATAATAAAGGTTCAAGAATTTCATGTAGTTTAACCAGTAGACTAAAATCCTTCCAGAGTTGAGATCAGAAGTGGATTGATGATCACTGTTGTTTGTAAAGTTGTGTGTGTTGTGTGAAGCTGCTATTTGTGTGTGTGAAAAATGATTGAATATAGTCAGTGTCATGTGGTTCAACCTATAGTTTCTTATCCTTCTAGAATTCTTTGTGTGCCAAAAAAAATATGCACATTTTAAGAAAGGAAAATATTAAATCTATAATACTAAAATCACATTTGACTTCTGCAGTGATGAAGAGGTGCCTAGGTAACTCTTATTCAACTCTCGTTATCTGTATATATTGAGCATTACAATTTTAATACATTGTTTTCCTTTCTTAAAATCTGCATGCGTTTTTTCATTGGCACATTTCGTATAAGCAGATAGAAACAGAGGTCCTTATTTAGCCCCTTCTGAACCCAAAAGCCAGTTCTGTACCTTTTTGGTTTTTAAAAAATTTATGGTACATAATATTCTAGTTTCTCTTCAGACGGTATAAATCTTTCACTTTCTGTAGTATACCTTGTATTGCTTTTCATGTCAGTACAAGGAGAGCTGCACCCTTTTTCTGTTGTTGTGTGGTATCCTGTGCGTTCTACTGTACGGATGTACTCATAAGAGGACCTTGTATACTGCAACCCAGCCAAGCACAGTCACATAATGCAGATCCCTTACCAACCACACACAAGTGTTAAGCTTTCCAAGGATGATAAAAATATTTCCTTAGACATAATGTACTCGATATGCTTTTGAATGAAAAAAGCAAGTTTTAAAACAGAATTTTCAAAATCTCACTTTTAAAGGAAAAACTATGTTAGTATACTACAAGCATAGAAATAGACATGGAAAAATAATCATTTATAACAAAGATTATCCTTAGGTGATGACTGGCTAATGGTTTTCTTTATGTGTGCATATCTGTATTTCCTACTTTTTCCAATAGTCTATTTACTTGTTAAACACACACACACGTGAGAACACATACACAGACTGCGTGCCTTTATATGTATTTAAATTATAAAAGTTTCAGCTTAATTCTGAAGAAATAACCTTATACTTGATGTGTTGAGTATAAGTTTAAGATTCTCAAGTAGA
The DNA here is from genome assembly GCA_963574575.1 of Galagoides demidoff. NCBI lineage: Eukaryota > Metazoa > Chordata > Mammalia > Primates > Galagidae > Galagoides > Galagoides demidoff. The sequence goes on from CAUYQV010032181.1 coordinate 61,838, forward strand.
AGGGACGAGAAATAGAGCTCGAGGAAGAGTATGGGGCCCCCCTAGCATGAGGTGACCTGGAGACTTCACTGGCACCACATGGAGAGTCACCAGCTCTTATTGCTTAATGTTTTCCTGTTCTGTTTCATTTTTTCTTTTTCTCCGAGTCTTACTCGGTTACTCTGGGTAGGGTTATGGTGGTGTCATCAGCTCATGGCAACCTCAAACTCCTGGGTTCAAGCCATCCTCCTGCCTCAGCCTCCTAAGTAACAGGTGCCCACCACCATGCCTGGCTAATTTCCCCCCTGTTTTTGGTAGAGATGGGGGTCACACTTTTGCTCAGGCTGGTCTTGAACTTCTGAGCAGTCCTCCTTCCCCAGCCTTCCAGACTGTTGGCATTACAGGCCTGAGCCACCGCACTCGGCCCTATTAGTTTTGATATTAATGTATCTTTTACCTTTACATAAGTAGCTCTTTCATTGTCATATTGTCCTGGCATTTCAGGATCACTATTGTGGGAAACAGGCAGCAAAGAGTTCCAGTGAATGGTAGACTCATCTGTGGGTTAGTCTGGATTTAAATTCCTGTCCTCTTGATGCCTTTTATGATCTCAGCGAATCCCCCTTTAAGCCTCACAAGTTTGGGCAATAGAACTTTGACATGGTTTTTGCCAAAAACAACTGAGTTAACGGTTGTAAATCAGCCAATAGGTAGTAAATACTCAAGAATTTTAGCTTATGTTTTCTTGAGGGCCTGATGTACAACATGGGAGGGCTTCAAATATGCTTTCATATGCAGTATACTTTCAAAGAAAATGCAGTTTAGTCTTTTATTTGTGGTGGTTTTTGTCCAGTATAATACCTAGGCTTACTGGTTGCCAGTGTCTTCTACCTGGCAGTCGATACTAATGAATGTTGTTCAGGTGAGAAGAGTTTCTAGGCAAGGAGGACTGGTGGATGCAGAGGAATCTTTTATTTTTTTTTAGTGTTTTCATATATAATTTGAAATACTTTCATCAAGCTGGTTAACATAGACTTCATGCCATTTGCTTAGTTATTGCGTCAAAACATTTATGTTCTAGTTTTAGAAAAGTTCACTTGTACCCTTGTTAGACAGATCATATAGGTGATCTTTCTAGTCACCCTCCCACCACCCAGCTGCTCCTCTCCCCTCCCCTTCCCCACCCCCTCCCCATATTCTTGGGCTAGAGGAATCTAACAGCCTTCATTGTCTCAGCTGGGCTGGAGTTTATGCGCTAAAGCACCTTGCTCTAAATTTCCAGAGCTGTCAAAGTGGCAGCCTTCCTCAGAAGTTTATGGAAGGCAGTTTGATTCAGTATCTGATTACCTTTTTGGTTCTCAAGGATGATAGTCCATGGTTATTATATTTTTTGTTTGTTTATGTAGGCAAAAATTTGAGCCTGTAAATAATGCCTCCGGATTGTGATTATGATATAAAAATGCCCTGTGCTTTATAGAGTAAAGCAATTTCCTTTGACTGTATTGACATTGCGACTGAATTGGTCTTCCTTGCCTTGTAATTGAATTGCTGCAGACCTCCATCCTCCTTTGCGAGAGGCAGAGGTAGCTGCTGGGGTTGGAGCCTCCTGCCTGTTAGCTGCTACTGTAACATCATAATGAGGGCCATAGTTTCGGTCACATGATGGATGATAACAGCTGATTCTCTTATCAGCTTTTCCTGGCATAAACTCTTAGCATATTTTAGCATTAGCTTTTTTCCGTAAACATTATGCTTAATATTTTAATTCTTTGGGCAATAGAAAATAAAATCTAGTACATAAATGTATGGTGATTTCCTTACATCTTTTTGTGCCTTATTGTGCCCTTTTAATTGATAGTTCAGGAGTTGCCTCTTTTGCAGTTTTTTGGGGGATGCAGACCTGTATGTGTTTTGTTTCTTGGCCTTTGGGATTGGGGAGTGGGCAGCTATTTCTCTGAGAGTCATGTTTCCCTTTCCTAGACATGACTTCAGATAAATTGTATCCCTTGTGAATCGTTCCTTATCTAGCTACTGACTGTCATTAATCTTAGTAATATATGCGATTTGGCTTCATCATGATTCCCATTTGGTTTGTCTTGTTTCATGAGGGAGAGCGACACAAGAGGGATGGGGTTGTTTGGCGCCCTCCCCAGGGTGACATTACTTGAACTTGCTGTTGAGAATTGGGTAACAGTGACTTGAGGAACCTCCCCTTTCACTTAGCAATTATAACCTGCCTCTTCCCCTGCTGAGAAACACAATTAGCTTTCTTTCCCTAAAGATCGATCGACAGGGTTAATTTCTTAACTTCGACCCCATTTTCCCTAATAACTGTATAAGACAAAAGGAAGATTTTCTGATCAAAGAATCTGAGCTGTTAACAGTAATCATGTAATACCTACTACTCTACGGACAGTAGAGAAGAATTTCCTTTGAAAGTTAGAGTTGGACAGTTTTAAGAAAGATATCCAATACATTGTAATTTTTAAAAGTTCAATTCTAAAGTCAAACTGTGAATTCCCCAACCTGTCTTTATTATTCTGATTTGTTTAATAAGGGAACTCTGTGTGTGTGTGTGTGTGTGTGTGTGCGCGTGTGCGCGTTCTTGCTCTTCTCCAGTTAAGGAAAATTAATAGAGAAAATAATATAATTTCCTGGGATGGGTTAGTAGGAGGATGAAGATAAATATTTGTTCTGAAAAATCTGAAAACTGTCTCAACTTTAATTTTGTCTTGCTTTGTACTACTTGTTTCTCTGAGTCTTGTCTGTTTGATGCCTCTATTGATAGTGCTTCAATAGCAGTAGGAAGAAAGTTAATCTTGTTCAATTCTTTGACCATTTTAATTCAAGTTGACTAGCATATGGAAACACGTGAGGGGACTGCTGGTATTTGGCTGGTTAGGTGTTAATTGGATCCTGGACCTGATCATGACCCTCCTTGGCCAGGCTGCTCACAGGTGGCTCTGCTGTGCCCTGGTGTCCTATATGTAGACTGTAGTAGCTTCTAGTTAGACAAGGTCCCAGAACTCCATGATGTTCTGGTCCAGCCATGCACCTGGATAAGGTGTGAAGAAACAAGCCTGTTCACTTTTCTTCAACAACCAAGGAGTGGGCTTCTTGGAAGAGATGCTTCTTAGGTAATCCAGCTAGGTGAGGCAGGGTGTTCTGTGTTTGGGGCATGATCTTTTCCCATTTCCCTTGGTCTCACTGTAAATTTTGTTATCTGGCTGCTCCAGTTTCTGAAAGCCAGTAATTACTAAGGTGCTTATGCTAAGGACAAGATGCAAAATCAAAATATTGGAAAAAAAACATCATCCTTCCTACTGTTCTGGAAGTCCTACTCTTTGATTCAGAGTTTGAAGTCTTGACTATTTCACTGTCCATAATAATTTTCACCCAGTATTCTGAGAGCAAGCAGATGTTATGATATACTTCCAAGACTTGGATGGTAAGGATGAGGCCCTGAACAACCAGAGCATCCTTGGATGCCACTGTCAAAGCAGAATTCCATACCAGATGGGTCATTGTTCTAATTCAGTACGACAGTTTAAAGTGCCTCATTCTTATGAGTGAAGTGAAATACTTTGACCAGTATTAACCACATTTTAGATAACAGTACCGTCTACCATACCCTACTCTTAATAGGAACAGATCATTAAAGAATGGATGGTAACTGTACCCTTTGATCTTTATCAATCTCAAAATTCAGTTGTTAGTTCCCAGTTGTGGCGTCTCTTCTGTTGGCTGATGCTTCTTACAGGCTCCTAGACAGACTCACCTTTATTTACACAGGTTGCCTTCCTATTTGTTGTTCAGCTTTAGGTTTTATCTGCATTGTCACATCCAACAGCATTTTGAACTGAGGGAGGGAAAACCTAAGTTTTGTAATATTTTAGTTTATGTTAGTCAGGGTAGCATTAGGCACTAGGGTTTTTTTTTTTTTTTGAGACAGAGTCTCACTATGTCACCTTCTGTAGAGTTCTGTGGTGTCATAGCTCACACCAACCTGAAACTCTTGGGCTTAAGTGATTTTCTTGGCTCAGCCTGCCACAATACCTGGCTATCTTTTTTTTTTTTTTTTTTGGTTATTGTTTCCATAGTTGTTTTGCAGGCCCTGACTGGGTTAAAACCCACCAGCCCCAGTGCATGTGGCCAGCACCCTAACCTCTGAGTTATGGGTGCCAAGTGTAGGTACTAGTTTTTTTACATGATAAAATGATGTAGCAAGTTAAACTTTATTTTAGCAAAATGGAAATTATTCCAGAATGTATATGAAATGAGTTTGGTAGTTTTTTTCCTCATACCAAACATCACTCTCCTTTTCAATTCTCTGTAGGTTCTGGGTAGACTTAGGAGGGAAGGTCACTGTGGTTAGGAGATTTTATTGATGTCACATCTGCCACCTGGTGGAAACTGGGGCATGACTATCTCCTGCTTAGTTGTAAACAGACTTATGTAAGTTAACCAAACAAAGCTCTCTGCCCATGGCAGCATTTCATAACCCCCTCCCCATTTGAGGTTCTTCCCATCAACTGTATTCCCAGAGCTGTGAGTCTGTCTGCCATGGTGACTTTTCCCCAACCATGTTGATTCTTGAGGATTTTTTTTCCCCTTCCCTACCCTCTGAGCCATCTGTATGTATGGATGTTAAGTTGGGCAGTTGGTTCTTCATTCCTCCTTGGGTATAGTGTACTTCAAGCAGAAACATCAGTTGGGCAAAGAAGCTGTTGAAATATGTTAAGCAAGAGATTCTAGGTAGTTCGTAGGTGACCCTGTTAAAACATAGAACTTGCAAGATGACAGGAGGAGTAATTGAGGCCCAAGGTCAGTGGGCCAAAGGTGGATGTGAATCAGAGTGGTTGTGCTTGCCCCCTACTGGTGGAAGATGAATGGTGGCTGCTGGTGGATGCTGGTGGATGTGAATCAGAGTGGTTGTGCTTACCTGCAGCCCCCCCCCCCCCCACCTATTTTTGGTTGAAGTCACCCTTAAAAGTAAAATAGATGATGTTTAGCTTTGAGCTGTATTTCTCTGTAGAGTGAGCTTTTAACATTTTCTCATTGATTTCTACTGTGGTTTTGGAGATTTTTTTCTCAGAAAGTCTTACATACCAGTAGATAAAAATAATAGTTAAGGATATTAGCTTTCCACTTTCTGGAGTGGATATGTATAGGTATGTATATTATAGTATCCAAGTTGAATTAGTACATGTAAATAAAGATGAAATATATTTTAGTAAATTCTACTTTCATAGTCAACTTTACGTTTACTGAATTTAATTTGAATAGTTGAGCAGTCATGACTGTCCTTTAACTATCAACATTTAGGAAAAACTTGTTTAAATGGGACATTAAAATGTTTTGAAAGTTTCTTGTTTTATGATAAATATTTTAAAGCTATAAAGTTATATTTATGTTTTCTTGCTGTGTTTTACAATTTTGATATGAAATGGGTTTTTATTATTGAGTTCTATGTATTTCTTAATTTCCATTATGATTTTCTTTTTAACTGTATTTAGTCTACCAACGTATGGAAATTATAAGACTTTTGTTTATTCTGCTAGTTATTCTGCAGTATTTACCAAGAGAATTTGTATAATATTCTTTCTTTGGAATTTGTTAAGACTTTGTAGTCTTTAAAAATATTTTGTATCTTCTTGAAAAAAATGTATATTTCCAGGGTGGCGACTATGGCTCAAAGGAGTGGGGTGCCAGCCCCATATTGGAGGTGGCAGGTTCAAACCTGGCCCCGGCCAAAAACTGCCAAAAAAAAAAAAAAAGTATACCTTTGTTTATTTTGTTGTGTGTGTGTGTGAAATATATCAGCTTTAAATTGTTAAAGATTTTTGGTTTTTGCCTACTTGATATCAGTGTCCGAGAAGAGTGTTAAAATCTCCAGCTACCATTGTTGATTTTTATATTTTTCCTTATCAAATTCTGTCATGTTGCTTGAAGTAATATTGGTAGATGGTTGTATTTTTATTTAATCATCTCGTCTGTTTATCAGTATAAAATTATTGTCCTGTGGTTCATTAAGATCATTTCCTTTCTTTTTCATATTTGCCTAGAATATCCAACTTTTATTCTTTTCTTTTTCAGCCTTTCCTTGTCTTTTTATTTTAAGCATGCTTCTTTTAGTCAACATATTGTTGGGTTTAAAAATGTATTTGGAGAGTCACTGTCTTTTAGTTGGTGAGTTTAATCCATTTATATATTGTAATTACCATTACATTAGAATTTTTGTTGGTACTTTGCCTTTCCCTTCCTGTTTTCTTTTCAAAAAAACAAATATCTTTCTGCTGTTTCCAGTGATTTATATCCTGTTTTTTGTTTCTAAAATGGTTGCCTTTATTTTGAAACTTCTAGTCTTATTTACATGTAGATTTCTTAAACTCTGTGTTGCCCCAGTTAGATAAATAAGTTAATGGATTCTCAACTCCCTCTGGCCTATCCACTCCCACTATGTGATATTTTCTATAATTTTGGTTTTAGATTATTTATATTATATATATTTTTTCCTTTCATTTTAGATCTTCTTTTATGAGACAACAATAGACATTATCAAGTTAGTTGAATATTCTGTATTGCTTCTTTTATTTAAATATTTGAAGAATTTCTCTAAGAGTATTATCAATATCATTCTTTATATGACCAAACTTTGGGGATTTTTATGTCTGAGGATATTTGCAGGTTATGTTTCTGACAAAGGTTTGATAACTAGAATCTACAGAGAACTCAAATTTATTAATAAGAAAAGAACAAGTAATCCCATTTCATTGTGGGCAAGGGACTTGAGCAGAAGTTTCTATGAAGAAGATAGGCGCATGGCCTATGGACACATGAAAAAATGCTCATCATCTTTAATCAGAGAAATGCAGATCAAAACCACTTTGAGATATCATCTAAGATATCCCGTAAGACTGGCTCACATAACAAAATCCCAAAACTACAGATGTTGGCGTGGATGTGGAGAAAAGGGAACACTTCTGCACTGCTGGTAGGAATGTAAGCTAATACGTCCCTTTTGGAAAGAAATATGGAGAATACTCAGGGATCTAAAAGTAGACCTGCTGTTCAGTCCTGCAATTCCTCTACTAAGAGTATATCCAAAAGACCCAAAATCACTTTATAACAAAGATATTTGCATCAGATTGTTCATTTCAGCTCAGTTCATAATAGTGAAGTCATGGAAAAAGCCCAAGTGCCCATAGACCAACCCATGAATGGATTAATAAATTGTGGTATATGTATACCATGGAATATTTTGCAGCTGTAAAAAAGATGGAGACTTACCTCTTCTATGTTTATATGGATGAAGCTGGAACATGTCCTACTTAGTAAAGCATCTCAAGAATGGAAGAAAAAGTATCCTATTTACTCAGTACTATTATGAAACCAATTTACAATCACTCATACTTCATATGAAGAAGAGATCACAACTATGGCCCAGGATGAGATGGGGAGGGAGGAGATTAGATGGAGGGAGAGTGAATGGTGGGATCACACCTATGATGCATGTTGCAAGGGTACATGTCGGATCTCTTAACTATAGAGTATAAATGTCTTAACACAGTAATAAAGTAAATGAGGTGAGGGATATATTAACCAGTACGATGTAAGCATTCCAAATTGTAATGAAATTAGCACACTGTACCCCATAAATGCATTAATGTATACATGATCTACCTCTTTATGATTTAACAAAAATTTTTTTTATTAAGTTCTCACATGTGAACGAAAATTTGCCAGTTTAAATATATAATTCTCTGCCCAAAATTCTTTGCCTTTAATTCTTGAAGAATACTATATCAGTTTTGCTGTGTGTTTGTGTTGGTATTGAGAAGTCTGGTATTAATCTGCTGCTTTTTCTATTTTATATGGTCTGCTCTTTCTAGGTAGATGCTTTTTAGTTTCTTCTTTGTGTTTGAGATTCTTAAATTTCTTAATAATATGTCTTATGTGCAGGATTTTCTTGATTCTTCTTTTTGGTACACTGAGTCCTCCAGATTGAGGTCTTTGAAGTCTTTAAAATGTTGAGATGGGTCATTTCCTTAAATATTTCTCCCCCTCAATTTCTTTTTCTTCTGGGCCCTGGATGCTGGCATTTCCACTTCATTGTCTATGTTACAAATCCCTGTTAAAATCTCTGAATTTTCTTATTTGTCAAGTTTGCTGACTTACCTCAGTGTTTCCTGTTCTTAAAGCTTTTGGTTTGCAAGTCTACAGTGAGGAAAGATTTTGTGTGTTTCGGCTTGGTTATGGCAGATCGGATCTTTCCTCTTTTTTTCCCTCTCTGGCTGTTGCCTCCTCTGGGTTCACCTACATGTTTCCTTTAGAACTAGGGGTTATCACTGCTACATAGAACTCTTGTCCCAGGGTTGAGAAGGGCAGGAATGTCAAATCCATTCTCCTGGTGAGTGGAGAACTTGGTCATAGGATTTTGGCCTCTGTTTAATGTGGACTGCTTCTCCCAGCCCGTCGTTCCACATGGAGATCCTGGTTCTCCCCCTCTTCCCTGTTCCTCAGGTGCTGTAGGTACTAGGAACACCACGGGACTAAAACGTCTGCATGGTTCTGCCGGTTTGACTGGTCTTGGAATCACCGAACTTTGGCCCTCTTACTGACCTAAATATTCTCTTTCGTTTCTGCTCCATAGACATGTGTGACAAGGGTTTTTTTTTTTTTTTAATGTAGTTATAGCTTGTTATTTATTTTTAAAATATTGCTATTTTTATTATTTGCTTTTCTTAAACACATGTGGGAAGCAGGGATGGGTTTCCCCTTAGAATTTTATTTCCATCTTGAGAAGAAATTTCCTGACTGGACTTTATCATAAAAGTGTTACTATGCTGTTAACAAATGCGTGTACCCTGTTCTCAGTAAATCTTTCTTTGATCCTAGTGATTAACTATTGTGTAATTACAAGCATCCAAGATTATTCGGATCTGACGGGAAGAGCAGCTATGTACCACAGGAGTAGTCTTCAGCTGCCTTCCAGCTAACCAAATGTGTAGTCACTGTAAAGTTGGCTCTGAGTTAAAACCAGCTAACACTTAGCTCTCTTCTTTTTATGCTATTTTCTTCCCTCTTTTCTGTCTTCTCCTTTTCTTTCTTACTTCTGCTACTAAAACATAGAGTGGGCAACATGGAATTAGCCTCGCCGTTGTGGAGACAGCCCATCTCTGAGGAATAACGGAAACCTTCCGTGGTTTCGTACCATACCCACAGCTTTTCAGCTAAGTGGAAGAACAGCAGGAAAGGGGCTTAAAGAGAACTAGCTCGGATGTAACTTTTGGAAATGAATCTAAGAAGAGATGAAGTGAATGAAATGGGAGGGAAACCCAAAGCTTAATCCAATGGTGCAATTTCTGTTAAGCGAGATGACCAGAAGATGAATGGACAGAGGGTTGTGTCACCATCAGAACAAAAAAGTTAAGCTAGCTAAAGCAAATGCTTATCAGTATATTAAAAGCAAAGACATAGCCACTTTCTAGATTAGTAGATACGGGCGAGTCATCAAGTTCTTGTTCCTTCTTCACTGGCATTTTTCTGCCAGTCTTTGAAGATTGTTTTAGTCTTATCATGAAAAGAAAGCACTTGTTTGTGTGCTCAGGCTTGTAAAAAAATGAGGCTAACTAGTGGAATACAGTAATTGCCATGAAAAGCATGCCCTCTTGAATGCCTTTTTGTCCAGTTGTTGAAATTTGATGTTTGTGGGGGAATCCTAAGTATTTGTGAAAGGACACTTCACGTCTCTGAATTTAAAACAATACTACAACCATTGCTGTCAAGAGAACCTTACTCTTCACATCCGAAGTTGAAGTTCCCCTGAGTTTCTCTTAACTTTCCTACCTTTTTCCCTTCCCTTATTTTCTCCATCACACACCCTGACTTCAACTCAATGTGTATGACTGCAAGTCATTAAAACTATCCCAGGCCTCTCTCTCCTGAGCTGCAGGGTTGTGTAACCAACTCTCTTACAGATGTTCTTGCCTAGATTTTTTTATTGACACTTCAGACCCAACACATATACAGCTGGTCTGATCTCTCTCGCCCAATTAGCTCCATGTTTATTTTTTTACTCTGTGTTTCAATTAATGGTTCCACCATTTGCTCAGTTGTCTAAGCAAAAAACTGGAGGGTCATTTTAAGTCTCCTTCTCACTCTGCACCTTTACTGCTGTCATACCTGAATATCTTTTGAATCCATTCTCTGCATCTTATCACTCTCCTGCTTAATCCCTGTAGTAACCTCCCCGTGGCTGCAAAGTTAGGTCCAAAGGCCTTCATGGTATGTGCAAAACTCTTCGTCCTGCTTCTGCCTTTGACCCCATCCGTCTTCCAAGTCAAATCCAACTGCTTACGGCTCTGAAAATGGCCACATTCTCGCCTGCTTCTGTTCTTTCAACCTTGGTGTTTTCTCTACCTGGGGCTTTTTCCTTGAAAGTCTGGCAATGATTTCTTCTTAATCCTGTGGCTTGACTCCCACATGTCTTTCACCCCTACCACTGGCAGGTTTAGAAGGTCCTTTTTCTGAGTCTTCAGGCTACTTGATACAATCATATTGCAGCAAACACCACCTTTCTATCTGTGCTTATCTTCCACGTTAGACTGTGAGCACCCGCGGGCCGGGGACTGATGCTTTACCACATTCATAACTCAGCAGAAGCTCAGTAAATGCTGGTTGAGTGAATAAAGAGGATTAGAGGTGCTTCTGGCTTGGAAGGGGAGAGGGTGAGGGTCAGAAACTATGTGTAGATTTTATGCAGAATACTGAGGTTTTTAGAAAACTTCCCCCCTTCTCCATTTCTGGAGGCATTAGCCGTCCCCTTTCATAGTACGTCTGTGGCAGGGGGTCTGCAGTACTTGCTGAGGGAGGCCTCCTGATTTATCTGGCCCTGCATTGTGTTCTTGTAAGGATTACCAAGACTGAGACACGGTCTCCACCCTGGAAAAAGGGGGAACTGAAACCAAGTCATGAAATTCCTATATGACAGTGAAATGCAAAATGGATTGCTGCTTACAGCCGTGAGCACAGCAGGCAGAGGCGGGGGTGGTGGGCAGGGGCTTTGTGGAGAAGGTGGGAACTGAGCTGGATGGAGTGAGGAAGTCATCTGCTTTTCCAGACGCCCATCCTTCATTTTCTAATGAGTTTCTTATCTCCGAGGCTGTTCATAAGGGAAGTCCTTTGGCGACATTTTTGTTCACTTAACCAGAACAACCATTTTTCTCTTAGATGATTTCTCTGTTTTTGTAGGTGCCTATTAAAGGTCATACCTCGGGGGGAGGTCTTGTGCCCTCTCCGAAGAAGTGAGAGGTAAAAAATGAGGAGGGTCTCCCACTTGGATTTTCGATTATGAATCAGTTTCATAGGATTTAAAGTCTTTATTCCAGAAACTGTTGAACACAAAATTTTTTAAAAAAGGTTTTATTATTTTCTTACTAGTCATAAAAAGCAGTAATTTTTTTTTTTTTTTTTTGGAGACAGAGCCTCAAGCTATCCCCTTGGGTAGAGTGCTGTAGCATCACAGCTCATAGCAACCTCCAACTCCTGGGCTCAAGCGAGTCTCCTGCCTCAGCCTCTCAAGTAGCTGGGACTATAGGTGCCCACCACAGTGCCTGGCTATTTTTTGGTTGCAGCCATCATTGTTGTTTGGCGGGCCCGGGCGGGATTCGAACCCGCCACCTGAGGTGTATGTGGCTGGCGCCTTAGCCGCTTGAGCCACAGGTGCTGATCTGAAAAGCAGTAATTTTAATTTTTGGTGAACTAAGTTTCAGATATGGTTATAAGGATTTAGTGTTTATGTACCTGATGTTTATTCTCCCTCAAGTTTAGTGATTCTCTTAAATAGATAAGTTCATTCCTGAACAGTGAAGGAGAAAGGAAGGTGGGGTGGGCGCCCCTTCATTTGATCAGTCTGCACATGCATTCTCTTCTACCAGTATCCTTTCATGTAAGGGTTCAGATCACCACTCTTTGGCAGGAAGGAAGAGAGAACTCTCTTAATAGAATGTGATTTAATATGTTGAATGACAGTTTAGGCTGTGTCAGTCTGGTTGGGAAAAGGATTAGAGGCGATGTAAATGAGCTGCTGTATCTGGTTGTAAAAACATTTCAGGCATCTCTTAAAAGTAATGTTAGACCCTGGTCTCCAGTTCCCTGAAGTTGCTTCTCATTGGCAGGTTTCTCCCGGTGGGGGTGAGTCAGGGAACCAGCTGGTCCCAGACTCTCATTTGCTGCCCACGAGTCCTGCCCAGCCTGCAATCAGGGCGCGGGGCTCAGGGAAGAGCGGGAGGATCGGCCTCCTGAAGCCAGGGCGCTGCTGGCGTGGGGATCCTGTCCTGCTTCAGAACTACTTCTGGCTGAGCGCTGATGGCAGCTCTCACGTAGGCCAGCGTTCAGGGTTTAGTCTGTGCTGGGCTTACATTGAAGGGAACCTCTGGTCATGATGATTGAGGGGCACAGGGGAGGCCTGAGCGAGCTGGAGTTCTAGCCCCTTGTTCCCTTGGGTTCATGTACAGGAAAGAACTGCATGGAGTTGAGCACTCCAGGCACAAGGGAGAAGGAGAAGCAGCTCTTGTTTCAAAGTGGACTGTGTCCCAGAAAGAAAATAAAAGGAAATCACAGCAGTGGTCTATCAGTGGGTTTGGGTCTATCAGCCTGAAAATTGGCCCTTCTACTGGGGCTGAATTTCTCCAGTTATCTAAATGCTTTTGTGGTGAGGGCTGGGGAAAAAGTAGCTTTACAGAAAGAGTGATCATGAAGTCTTCGGACTTTACAGCGCTCAGACCATGGAGACCTGCAGCCAAGAGGGCTCCTTTCTCGTGCCACTGTCTCCCCGCATCGCCCCTCTGTAACCTGAAAGAAAGAGCTCAGAAAACTCTCCCTGCCAGAACAGTCCGCATGGCCTCATCCCAGTGTCTCCCTTAACTGCCTTCACAAGTCGCTCCTTTCAGCCGCCACCGCCATTCCCAGCTCTTTCTTCCCTGAATGCCGCTGTTCCAGATCCCCATTTCTGAGATTCTCCCGCAGCTTCAGTTGTAGGCTGAGTTGGGGGTCAATTAAGAATAATTTTGTACTGTCAATTTTCAAGATTAGCATCTTTGGGATCTTAATAAGAGTCTGGAATTTTCTCTCCTGCATCATTTTCAGGAGCTTTGAATCCATCTGAAGCGGTTTGCTTATTAGTTCCTTGCTGTTCTAGCAGGTTCCTTGCTGTTCCTGGCATTCGTGCATATGCTGTTTCTAGCTCTTAGGACTAAACGTGAAGGTTTGTTTATTCTGCTGGAGGCTGCTGGCGGCTGAGCTGAGGTTGTGGGCCTCCATGTCTATAGCATTTGCTTCTGTGGCAGGTGACCGCTGCTGTGCCCATCACCTATGAGATCAATGCTGAGTTAATGTCATCTTCACAAAAACCCACTGCCTCTGCAGGATGCCCCAGAGCAGTTAATATTTGATGAGGACTGTGGATTGGGCTGACGGGCCGGGCTCGGAGGGGTGCAGTGCAGGTGCATTTTATGGTAGCTAGGAGACCGTGAGAGCATGAAGGCCTGTTCAGGGAAACAGATGTGCTCTCTTTTCCATCTTCTGTGTTTTCTACCTAAACCCATAATGTGCACAAATGACACTAAATATATTCACTGAAGTGGTCCTCTGTGAATGTATATGCCACACAACTCATTTAGGAAATGCCTTCAGTTGGGGTTTATTTATTTATTCATTTAGAGACAGAGTCTCACTAGGTTGCCCTCCGTGGAGTGCCATGGAGTCAAGCTCACAGCAATCTCAAACTCTAGGGCTAAAGCAATTCTTTTGCATCAGCTTCCCAAGTAGCTGGAACTACAGGTGCTTGCCACCGTGCCCAGCTATTTTTGTTTTGCAGTTGTCATTGTTATTTAGCTGGCCTGGGCCAGGTTCGAACCTGCCAGCCTTGGTGTATGTGGCTGGCGCCGTAACCACTGTACTACAGTGCCAAGCCTTCAATTGGGGTTTAAATCCATCCTGTGCAGACACTGCTGGGTCCTGACTGGCATCTTCCCCGATGTGCACAGGGAGATGGAATATCTCTGTGTCTGGGATTTTGACACCAGACTGTTAGAAGTTCTAATATAAGGTACTAGCTCAGAAGACGTGGTTCCCTTAGAGTTGTTTAATCTATCATGCATTAAGTGGTGGCTAAGAACAGTTTAAAGAGCCAAGTGCCTGGAAGGTGAGGGGTTGGACCCTGCAGGGCTGGTGCTGCTCTGAGCGGACGCCACTGGTTTGCTCCTGGCTTCTTATGGATTAGGAAGGTGTCATGGCTGCTGTCAAGGTGTTCACCTTCCACTTGATCTAATTTTGATTATTATGCTTTCTTGTGGGGGAAAATACTCTTCACAATGTATTAGCTGTGGTCTCCTGTAAGCATCTTTGGTTAAAAAAAAAAAAAGAATACACTCAGCAACTTTTAAGACAGGGCACCCAGAAACTCTCAGACTGAATTGTAAATGTGATTTTGGATATATATTTTGATTGACTAATCAAGTAATGCTGTGTCATCATTAGTGGTTAGTTTTTCTTCTCTGTTTGTTTGAACTTTGATCTTTCTCCCACCACCCCAGGTGACAGTTCCAACCCCCCTAAGGAGGACACCCCTTCCAGCAGCGTGGACTCACTGCCCTCCCCATCTCCCACGACAGTAGCTGTGCATGGGCTTCCTGGACCAGACAAAAATCACCTTCTGGCGGATGGAGGGAGCTGTGGGGACTGGGGATCCCCCAGGTAAGTACCTGTGCTTCTGTGTGGCACTTCTGTAGTCAGGAGGCCATGACTTCATTTTGAAGTTTCATGAGGTATATGGTCAATGACGCCGAAGCTGATAGATTCAAGACTCATGTTCTCTAATCAGTGGGGCCTCCAAAGAGAGAAGGATCCAGAAAGAAAGCCTTTCTTCAGTGGTGTGTCTGTGTTCCCATTATGGGAGGGGCGGATGGGTGCTACTTCAAATCTCATCTTAGTTCAGTTCGTGGCTGTTTGGTGTTGTGCAAAGGACATTTGTTACTGTCGCATCCAGGATGTTTCCCCAGTAGTTATGCAAACTTTTAAGGCTATGATAATGCATGCACTGTGATGGATAGACTCTTGACGCTGTCTATAGAATGATGCTCTAATTAGATGAACTTTTGAGAGCTTTATTGCTAGCATTCTACTTTCCAGCGTAGCACAGCACATGGTCGAGACTTGATGGTGTGTCTTATTATACTTTCTCAGTTTGGTTTAGTGCCAGATACGTGTAAATCATTTCATGTATATTAGGAGAGATAATAGTAATGCAAACAAAAATACCTTGAACTTGTTTAACTATGTGAGGGCTCGTCAGCCTGTGGAGTAAAGGCAGAATGGTGGTGGTGGGAGACATCAAAAAGGCATTGGCACTTTTCAAATGTGTGCTCAGAGAAGAAAACACCACTAATAATTACCAGGCATTACTTGATTAGTCAATCAAATTACATCCAAAAATACATTTATAATTTATTCAGAGTCTATTAAAAATTTTTTTAAAGCCAAACTTGCTTAAAATAAATTATAGATAATGATGTCATCTGACCCTAGCTGGGCATTCTTGGGACTTTAAATGGATTAGAAAGTGTTCCTCAGATTACTTGGCTTTTTATAGTCACTGCTGGATCCACATGAAATCATTATGAACTTATTAAGTATTAAGAGAGGCTAGGAGACACTCGGTATGCTAACATTTTGGGGTGACTTGAAGACTTTGAAAATCTAACTGCAACTCCAAGCATGGAAACATATTCTCCAGATGAGATTTTCTACCCCAGCACTGTCATGTATCCATATTTTATCTGCTGACGATTATACATTATAGGTTTAAATTACATATTACTTAAATATGCTTGTCACCTTTACTGTTCTTTTTCCACAGTAAAAATTCTCTTTCACTTGAGTACTATAAGCAACAATAACCGTAGTCACAGAGGAACCCAGAATCTGTAATCCTGGTTATACTCAGGGTGGAATTCAGCCAGCGTTTGTGTATTTTAGTGAAAACCAGATCCCTAATTATCCTTTCCCGTCAGTGTAGGTCACGGTCATGGGCAGCAGTTGTGTCCACATCTTTCCTCCATAGTGGGTCTGTAGGAAAGTGACATTATGGTACAACCAGTGCTCAAGTCACAAAACATCTGTGCCTAAAACAAGAAGAAGAGCTTGATGTTTTTGGTTATAGATCAAATAAAGAGTGAATCCCCCAGCTTCCTATTCGTACAAACTTTAAAATGTCATGAAAAGCACTCCATAGTTGAAGCAAGTTGTAGTTGAAGCAAGTCTGGAAAGGAGATTTTTGTTACAATAGAGACTTTTCTCCTACTTCAAGAATTTGATTTTTTTTTTTTTTTTTTTGCAGTTTTTGGCCAGGGCTGGGTTTGAACCCACCACGGCCAGCATATGGGGCCAGCACTCTACTCCTTTGAGCCACAGGTGCCGCCCTGATTTTCTTTTTGGAATGTGATTTTTTTTTTTTTATTTTCAATGGATGAAATGTGTCTGTGTTTCTTGTAGTATATACTAGAATGTTTTCTTGGATCTTTTAAGGGGTTTACTTGGGAGAGCACATCAGTCCAGATTTATCACTGTGTTTGGAAGTTTGTATGTAGATGGGTGCTCCTCAAACCCCCCAGCACATATCAGAATCACCTGTGGGGCTCCACCCTAGACTCATGATTCAGCAGGTCTGAGTAGGAGCCTAAGAGTTTGCATTTCTAACCAGTCCCCATGTGATGCTTGGTGAGCCCTGATAAAGAGACTGTCTTCTGCTCCCTCAGGGTCCTCAGCATGTGTTGATGGTAAACTGCTTCTCTGAAGAGTGAAATTAGGATACACACACAATTCCTCTCCTTGCTGGGTTTTTTTGTTTGTTTGTTTGTTTTTTAGAGACACAGTCCCCATTATGTCGCCCTCAGTAGAGTGCTGTAGTGTTACAGCTCATAGCAACCTCCAACTCTTGGGCTTAAGCAATTCTCTTACCTCAGCTGGGACTACAGGTGCCCCCCACAACACCTGGCTGTTTTTTGGTTGCATTGTCATTGCTGTTTAGCAGACCTGGCCCCGGGCTCGAACCTGCCAGCTTCAGTGTATGTGACCGGTGCCCTACTCACTGAGCTATGGGTGCCCAACCTCCTTGCTTTTATCTTTTAAAACATCCTTCTAGGGTAGTGTGCTTGCCCCCTTCTAGAAGCCTTTGTGTACTTCCCACATTCTTTATCCCTCTGTCTGTTATTTCTCTCCGGCTTTTTTTTTTTTTTTTTTTTTTTTATTGAGACAGAGTCTTCCTTTGTCCCTGTTGGTAGAGTGTCGTGGCACCATAGCTCACTGCAACCTCAAACTCTTTTTTTTTTTTTTTTTGAGGCAGATTCTCACTATGTTGTCTTCACGGTAGAGTGCTGTGGCGTCACAGCTCACAGCAACCTCCATCTCTTGGGCTTAAGTGATTCTCTTGCCTTAGCCTCCCGAGTAGCTGGTACTACAGGTGCCTGCCACACTATTTTTAAAGATGGGGTCTCGCTCTTGTTCAGGCTGATCTTGAACCTGTGAGCTCAGGTAATCCACCCATCTCGGCCTCCCGGAGTGCTAGGATTATGGGTGTGAACCACTGTGTCAGGCCTCTCCTGCTTTTTTATTCAAGGCAGTCCTGACCTATGTCAAGGGTCTAATTTATCTTCACCTCCAGGAAGAGTCCCCTTGTATTCTATTCTGCAGGGGGCCTTTAAACTAGGGGTGTCCAACTTTTTGTTGTCCTGCCACACAGTAGAAGTATTAGCATTGTCTTGGGCCACATATTAAATACACAAACATTAATGAAAGCTGATTAGCCAAAAAAAAGGAAAAGGTTCGTCCATACTTTTTATGATATCCAGCACCACGGATAAACAAGAAAATGTCTTCTCAAAATCAGCCTATTGCCTGTAGGCCAGCAGGTTGGACAGCCCTGTTAAATAATACCTTTCTCTGCTGATACCTGTTCTCTGGCACTAAGAAATCGAAATTATGTTTGAGTATTAGTAGTATTAGTTAATGTTCACCTTTTAGTATTGTTTGATATTTGTGGTTTAAGTGTATCTCTTTTTCCCTTGCCCCAAGCTGAATCATAAAATGCTTAATGATGGGAATTGGATCTTATTTTCTTTGACCATCTTTGTGATATTGGCATAGTTATTAGTAAATGGGTAAATGTTTTAGTCATGTACTTACAAGAATACTTTCCTTTTGGAAATCCCATTTCTTTCTCTGTCATCAAATGTCTGTCAGGCTACTGTGTTTGGCTTCTGATCCATCTTCCTTCCTTCTCATAAATACAGGTTAAAAGTCTTCTAGCAGTTCCACAGAATGAATGTCACCATCTTCTCCTTATAGCACCTTTGTTTCCTCAGCATGTGCAACTTCAGTTCTCCCTGAGTCTCTGTTCTTTTCTCCTCTTCCCACCTTTTGCTCTGTATTCCGCTGTGCTATGTTGAATATGACGGGTTCTAAGTAAATTCTCGTTAAGAGTCTCTTTAACCAAAGTCACTGTGGGGTCATTAATACTCTCGCCAGGGCTTTTAAAAGGAGGCACTGCTGTCTCAGGTCTTGAGGAATAGAGATCAGATGTGGTGGATCACAGGACTCCAGTTGATTTCTTGTGCATCAGTGCCATGATCTTGACCACCAGAAAGCAAATTTGTAGAGGAAAACCTATAGCAGCCGTGGTTCAGACATAGCCGTTGTGTAAACACAGCAGTGGCCTCTGACAGGTGGAAAACAATGCAGGAGAATTGGATTTCGTGGGTTTCTGCTGATGTTTATGGCTTGTGGGTATTATTCACTGCAGTCAATCAATCTGGAGCTATTACTTAGCTGTACAGTGAGGGGATAGGTGACTTCATCGCCAGTGAAGAATTGCTAGCTCAGTCTCCTTGGAGGGCATGACTTCATAGGTCAAAGTATTTCAAATGTTCCAAAGTCATTTCCCCGCACCCTCCCCACCCCCCAATCAAGTAGTTTTCTCTAAACAGGTTTTCTTCCATTGTAACTGAAGGAGCCAGGTCCTTGGCAAGTAATCCTCTTAGATTCTCTGCCACAAAGGAAGCTCTCTTCCCAGAAAATATCCCCTATTGCTATCTGTTTCCACTGTAGATTTCAAATGAAATCCACGCCTCCTTCTCTTCCAGCACATTTTCAAATTTAAGATGGCAGAGTCTTAGAATAGCTTTTCCCAGCTGGGTGTTGGTGGCCTGAGGTACATCTCCTCTGAGACCTGGAGGTCCTTCTCCCTCACCTGCTGAGCCCCTTACCTGCGTTTCTTGTGGATGTTAAGACATTCCTAAAGTGTTTATCCCAGCTATTGCCTCAAGCTGCTTCTGTGCTGCAGAGATTCATACCTATCCAGATTCATGTTGTTTATTTAAAATTCCCTTTTGCTTCCCAATACCGCCCTGTTTGTGCCTGTCTTCCTTAGGCTTTGTATATACTTGCTGGCAACCCTTTTAATTCTTGTCAGTGAAATAACTTGTTTCCTTTAAATCGGGCAAACAAATGAAGGTTTCCTAGAGAACATTACATGGCATTTCAAATTACTTGACTGTTGGTTCCTTGATTGCTTTTTATGTAGTCAAGGAATTTTACTGGCAGATATCAGAGAACGCCTTAAATATGATTTATGATTAAACCATGAATGATTTGCCTAAAGTTCAGAAGAATAATCATTTAAAAAAAATTTTTTTAGACACGAGGTGGGTACATTGCTTGAGCTTAGGAGTTTGAGACCAGCCTGCGCAAGAGTGAGACCCTCTCTCTACTAAAATAGGAAAACTAGTTGGGCATAGTGGTGCACACCTATAATCTCAGCTACTTGGGAGGGTGAGGCAAGAGGATTCCTTGAGAGCAAGAGTTTGAGATTGCTGTGAGCTATGATGCCATGCTACTTTCTACCCAGGGCTGTGAATAAGATTCTATCTCAAAAAACCAAAACAAAACCCATTTCTCTGAAATTTGGCACATACCTTGATATTATAGGGTAGCAGTCATTGTCAAACTCTGTCTCCCCCTCCTTCCTTCCATGCTTTGTCTTTCTTCTCTCACTCTTGAGAGAGGGCTACCCAACACTGATACTCTTGGAATTACCCTATTGAGGCCTGGAGGCCAGTTCACCACAGAAGTTGGTGTCTTAATATTTCAACCTGTCTTATTGTGATCATTTAATGTTTCAAAAGAAGAAAATAGGGAATTTATTTTTTAAAAGTTCTTTTTAACATAACTGCTTTTTGTTAACTTTGCTAAAATGAATACATAACAGCTTTTGTAATAAGGGGAAGAAAGCTATATAAATGTCAAGGAGAGGGTGATACATTAACCCACACAGGTGACTTGCCCAGTATGAGCGTGTACAGTATCCTTGTTGGTGACTAGGAAGATCAGTAAGGTTAGACTAGTAAGGTTAGCAGCCCTCCTGCTTGCCCATCACTTGGGCCTGTTTACAGAACCTGGTGGGTTACATTCCTGAGACCTCTTGCATGTGGAAGGAAATGCTCCCCAGTACTGGGTACTGTAAAGAATGAACTAGGGCTCCGTACTCACTCTCATCCCCACCTGAGCAGCTGGGCTGCTGATGGGCTCAGAAAGATGGAGGTCTTAGATAGCTCAAGTCTAAGGAAGGACGGGGCCAGGGGAGCAGGTTGGCTTGCTGTGAACCTACCACATCTTTTAAATTCTGCTCAGAGGTTAGCTCCTTTCCTCATCTCTTGGGACTGTGGGGATTTGAAGGAGTCGAACCTTTTGTTTTAGCAGAGGCTAGAAGTTTCAAGCCACAGATCAGTATTTTTCAAGATGTTTCAATCTCACAGCACACTTGAACCTATAGTTAAACTTGTGTGGCACATTTAAACTATGTTGATCCAAAAAAAAGTAAAAGGAACATACTTACTGTGCTTCGAAATTCTTTCAAAAATAATTTAATTAATGATCTCTTTTATTTATTTTTATTTAATGATCTTTAAAAATTTATGAAGCGCACCTCAGATGCTCTCATGGCACATTGGTTGAAGGTCAGTGCAGTAGTAGGTTTGATTAGTTACCCTCTTGCGTTTTTTAGACAGAGACCAGGGAACCTTAAGTACTGTGGGCCACTGGACTTTGTCTTTTGTAAATGATATTTCATCTTAATGTTCTCATCAACCTGAGGAGGGAGGATGGCAGTAGATATGTCTTCATTTTTAAAGATAGAGAAATAAGGGCACAAAGTAGGAAAATTGGCCCAAGCCACACAACTGGGAAAGGACAGGTGGAGTTTAACTCCCAAACTGTGTGCCTTAGTGATTTGTGCCTCCTGAGACTTATTTTCATTGTAAAAATTTAAATTATCTAATTGTGTATTGGGATATTACTTGAGCTGAAGGTATCCTCCCCAACCTACCCTGGTTGAGAAACCCAGTGAGATGGCGAGACAGCCACAGTTGTCAGCTGGTCGGTGCCCTTGCTTTGAAGCAGGAGGCTGACCTTACATTAAGTCATGTGGCTGTGGTTTATAATTATCCATGGGCAATAAACACTTGAATCTGGTTGCTGCACATTCATCATCCAACACCTTGGCTGAGATTTAGGGAGGAGCTGGGAGACTTGGAAATTTGATATTTGCCACAGAGAAGCATCCATAGTCTTTTCATGAGTAATGTGATATTCGCTTGTCTTTCTCCAGCTTCAGGAAGGCTCTAAAAGTTAATCACAGGGCCTGTGGACTTAGCCATTGACCATAAATGTCAATTCACATTCAGTTTGGAGGTACAACTTTTGTCCTGTGTGTCTCCTGAATTCCTTCCTCCAACGCTGCTCAGAAATTATGCTGTACCAACCACCTGGCACCCTTAAAGCCTTCAATACACGTCCATTGTGGCTCACAGGGGGTATTTTTGGTATTTGCAGTGTGTCCTTGGCACTTGCGTGTGACCTAATTCATGTCTTCCTTTGCTGTACTTTAGCTACAGGCTCTGAAATTTGGAGGTTTTATTGTAAGCCAGAATGTTGGTTGTCTGTATAACTTGAGAGCCCCACTGTGAAAAGCAGACTTTCTGAAATACACAGGTCTAAATTTTATAGTAGGTTTTCTATTGTCGAAGACTTTAAAAACAATTAAGACTTGCATTTGTCTTGCCTTTTTTGTTTTTCTGAAGTTTCACTGGGTTTTGTTGTTACATTGAAGATTTTCTTACTTCAGTGTTTATGAATTGGTTGGCTGTGTCTCAGTATCAAAAGAAGGTAGGGACCTCATCTGCTCTCTCCATAAGTAGAAGTATGGATTGGGTCGGCACTGGTATCAGAGTCAGATAGGCTTGGCTTTGTATCCACGTTCTGTCTCTAAAACCTTGGAGACCTTAAATAAGTTCTTTAAGCAAACCAAGGCTTAAAAGATTATCTGTAAAGGCAGAATAATATCATTTGCCCCCCATCTCAGGTTGTTATGAAGTTTCAAGGTACCACATGTAATTAAACTCAATCACTGCTCCTCCCTTCCCCCAACGCTAGGCAGCCACCTGCTGGGATTTTCCTTCTCTCTGAGATTATAATTTAATATTCTCAGTTTAACTTGACCCCAACTTCCTATAGAATCTCACTAAATAGCTCAGGGAGATAACCTTTCTGGTCTTACGGAAGCCCTGGATGCTGCCCTGATGTGGTGCCATTTTTAGCAGTTAGCGTAGTTATGCCAGGAGGACTCAGCAAGGCTCCTCTCCTGGCCTCTCTGTTTGGGAATTTCCTTTGTAGAAACCTGTGAAAATAAGCCCTGGGATGTCACATGATCAAGGAATAGGGAATCCATGGTGACCCATCCAAACCTGCAAATTGTCCCAAGCAATGTGGGTAGCTCACTTATCCTAATAGGCAGCCTGTCCATCAGCTCTGTATGGAACTAGAGGATTCTCCTTAGTTGAGTATCTCTGTCCCCCTTTCACGTGTTCTTGGTCCAGGTTTAGATGTTCATCTCTCAATTTGGGTGGCAGCTACTTTCCAGGCAACAACAGAGCTGGTAGAAACATTGCTGTTAGTGACCCTGCAGGACTACGACCTGCAGACCACTCATGCCCCATCCTTTTCTGAAATGAAGCTATAGTTTTTTTTCTGTTCAGGTTGCATGCTAAATTTGACCCTCTTACTTGGTTCCAGAATAATCATCTGGAAGGAAGAAATACGAGATTCAAGGACTATCCACTGAGTGAAAGCTTATTCGGGGATGTAATTCTAAGACTGTTCTCTTACAGCAAAACCCAGAAAATGCTCTCCCTGAGAGTGAACTTTGTCAGATGCCCAGACGTGGTGTCCTCTCTTGCTAAGTCCACACAGGGCCTCAGCATCCCACGGGTTGTGGATATGGTATTAAATATGGCTGCGCCCTCCTCCACAGGGTTCCAGGGATTTCCTGCAGTATCCTTCCTCCTCCCCCTGCCCACACATCTAGTGCAAAAAATGTTTTTTCCTTAAGGGTGAACAAGTTATTGCTTTTACCTGCTGGCTTGATGTATTGGCTGGCTCCCTCCTGCATGAGAGGTGATCTTGAACAACAGAGATTAAGCACTTGGGCATTGATGGTCACCTCCACCCGGGCAGAGGGAGCCCAGTGAGGATGGAGGAGAAGGGGCTTGTCTCAGGCCCAAGGGAGTTGGCCATCCTCATTGCCTTCCTCTCCAGCAGTCCTCACCAGCTGGCTTCTCATCAGGTCCATCTAATCCAGGGGTGAGCCAACCATGGTCCATTGCTACCTGTCTTTGTAAATAAAGTTTTATTGGATTACAGCACTCAGTTGTTTACACTATGTCTGTGGCTGCTGGTGCTCCATGGTGATGGCAGAGCCAAGCAGTTGAGAGTCACTGAAAGTTTTACAAAGCCTAAATGTTTACAGCCTGGCCCTCTGCAGAAAAAGTTTGCTGATCTTGATCTAATCTGTAGTCAAAGTTCATCTGTTCAGAAAAGTCTTCATTTCTTAAAATCCAGTTTCAAGGGTGGCGCCTGTGGCTCAGTGAGTAGGGCGCTGGCCCCATATACCAAGGGTAGCAAGTTCAAACCCTGCCCTGGTCAAACTGCAACAAAAAATAGCGGGGCGTTGTGGCGGGCACCTGTAGTCCCAGCTACTCGGGAGGCTGAGGCAAGAGAATCACCTAAGCCTAAGAGCTGAAGGTTGCTGTAATCTGTGATGCCAGAGCACTCTACTGAGGGTGATAAAATGAGATTCCCTCTCTTAAGGGGAAAAAATAATAATATATATATATAAATAGTATATATATAACTATATAAATAAATATATATAAATAACTTTCATGCATCTTTCTTGTCATTAAACCAACCCAACCCATAGTTTTCCTTATGGGTTTTACACGCCTTCAAGTATGTGATGCTAATTTCAAAAGGTCTCTGTTGTTTCGATGATTAAAATTTATATTTGGGGGTTGTTTGTTTATGACCTAACACTTTAATTTTGGAATAGTTTTGGATTTACAGAGAAGTTACAAAGATAATAACAGAGTTTCTGGAGCCCCTTCACTGCCCTCTCTGCCCTCATTAACCTCTTGCAGAACTGTGGTCCCTTTGTTAAAACATCAGGATGGCAGCACAGATGCAGTGCTGCTAAGTACAGATGTGACGTGAACAATCAGACTTGAATAGTCTCACCAGTTGTTCGACCAGTGTCCTTTTTTTATTTCAGGTTCCAGCCTAGGATACCACATCACATTTAGCAACTTAAAAAAAATGACATCCACTTAATAGCTTTCTAATTTTCCCCTTTGCATAAGTTATTGTGCTATCTTCTCATAAAGAAGATGATTAGTTAATGATGATGTAACCTTAGAAATCAGAGGCCAGATCTGACTCTGAAATACAAAATAGTTATGAGGGCTGTGTTTATGGAGCACTTACTGGGCTCCAGGCTCCACTAAGTACTTGGCACCACTTATCCATTTCAGTCTTACAGTGGCCCAGCCTTTTTTTTTTTTTTTTTTTAAGAGACAAGAGTCTCACTTTATCGCCCACAGTAGAATTTTGTGGCATCACAGCTCACAGCAACCTCCAGCTCTTGAGCTTAGGAGATTCTCTTGCTTCAGCCTCCTGAGTAGGTGGGACTATAGGTGCCCGCAACAATGCCCAGCTATTTTTTTAGTGCACTTTGACTGGGGCCGGGTTTGAACCCGTCACACTCGGTGTATGGGTCCTACTCACTGAGCCACAGGTGCCACCTGGCCCAGCCTGTTAATACTTTCTCCATTTTAGCTGAGTAAACAGAGGCTCCGGCAAGTTTCAGTAGTGGGTGACTGCCAAGTGTAGCCTCCTGGTGTGGGCCAGCCTCTGTGGGCACTTTTAAGCCACTGTCTTCCTTCTTACCAGGGCCTCTCACTAGTGAGAAGTAGCATTGGAAGAACATCACACGTACTCACTATTTATTTGGAACTGATCAGTTAATACCCATGTGCACATTTGGTAGTAGAACTCGATGGAAAACAAGCAGGCTTGGAAAGGGGCAGGAGAGGAGGGGTAAATTCACACCCAACGGGTACAGTGCACACTGTCCACGGGAGGGGCACACTGAAAATCTTGACTCAATTACAAAGTGCTTCATGCAACCAAAACGTTTGTACCCCTGTAATATTCTGAAATAAAAAAGAGAAAGCAATTGCCTTTCGTTTATTCACAAAAAGAGGAACAAGCTGAGAGAAATTAAGAAACTGCCAGTGGGCACACAGCCAGCAGTGGCGGTGCTGGCTTGAGAGCCCCAGTCTCTGTGGAGCAGCAGAATGTACGGCCCTGGTTTGCCTGCCCACAGTCCTTCAGTCACCATTCTGCACCTTTACGTCTGACCCTGCCTCCTGAGTACCTGTGCACTCAGCACCTCCCTGTTCTTTTCTTCTTCTGTTCTAGTCACTCAGAAGGACTTGGGGATATGAACTCCGTGCTGTTTTATAAAACAGGGCTTCCTACCAACAGGGCCTTGAGTAAGTTGCCTTCACCTTTCCAGGATGTCACCTGTCTTCTCATATGGAACAGGAATGCTAGGGTAACTACGAGTAAGAGGATGCAGGTCGTGAGTCTTGTCTGGCATAGCACCAGACTGCAGACAGCTCTGCCCACCTGTGCCTGGTGTGGGGGGTGAGGAGACGAGGACAGACACTGCCTCCTACAGGAAGCCCTCCTGGATGGCCCCTGAGAGCTGCTTTCTCCTTGGTTCCTCTGGGGACCTGGGGCGGGTCTCTTCATGGCACACCCCACACTGCCTTAACTGGACATTCTTTGCTCACTTGGCTAGAGACCAGGTGTATTGTAGTCCCCTGGATGTCCCCCAGAGACTAGCACAGGGCCTGATGGGAAGTTTTCAGACCACAGGTGATGAGCAACAGGTCTGTGTCTGCCCCTCCTGATAGGCAGTAAGGGCCTCCCACCTGGCCCCGTGGGTTCTGGAGACTTTCTGGTCTCAGGACTTTGCTCCGCTCCATTGCTGCTCCCCTTTGGTGTGCTCGCTTGGAGCCAGACATGTCCTTTCCGTGGAATCCTCCCGCTCCTGGCTCTTAAGGAATAACTCTGGCATTCATTGGAACAGACATTTCCCCACAATATATAGATCTACAATATTTCCTTCTGTCTTTATTAATATTTTCAAACACTTTCACCCAGGACAACTGTTCTAGACTTAAATGCTGTCCATTTCCCAGGTTAGCATGAAAGAGCGTTTCACTAACATGTTAGCTTCTGCTCTGAGTCCTCACAAATGAAGCCTTAAAATCTTCCATTTCAGCACAAAGTTCTGATTTGATTCTGGTATCATATAACCGTAGTCAAAATATCTTGGTATTTGGGGGGGACTTAGTCCGTGTCAAACAAGCAGTCATTTATTTTCTCCATGTGTATTCTCTCTGTGCTAGCCCTTTGAATTTTAACTTGCACCCAGCAGGGTGCTTGTATGACCAGCTCTGCCCAAAGCCTGACCCGCCTATGTTATGCAAGAAATATTTGAGAGATGCAGGACTTCTCCTGTGACCAGTGCAGCTGGTGTTGGGTTTTAACAGTTAAGGCCCTAAGCCCTGCCCTCTTTGTGAGACGTTTCTCCTCTTTTCCTGCCAGAAAGTTTTTAACATGCATGGAGGGTAGAGTCTGGTGCTGAAGAAGATTGGATCACAGTTTGAATCAGAAGCAGCATGGACCGCTGCTGTGTTACATTTTACAGAAATACACTCTATCAAGTGTACGCATGCACAGCCACTGCCGTCATTTCACATTTAGGGGTTTATTTCCCCGCCCTCCACCACGAAAACTATAGGGTCTTTCCCCGAACTTCAGTCCTGTTGTTCTAGGGCAAGAGTGAGGGTATTGATTCTTTTCAGAGAAGAGTGTTTGCTCCTCACGCAGATGTGTATTCTATTCTCCGCCTGCAGTGTTCGCCAGCTGCCCCTCCCCTACCCAAAGTAGGAAACTTCTCTGTTGCCTTAGGCATAGCCAGGTAGACTTTCAGAGGTAGCAATTTGAAATCTTCAAGTGCTTAGACACTCATGTTTCCATTTACCCCCTTTCTTTGAGAAGGACACAGTTCCCCCCTCTAAGGAGGGTGGTGATAATGGTCCTTTTGCACTGAAAATGGAGAAGCGTCCCGTTTTAGGAAAAGATTCTTGCTCTTTAGTGTGTTAAATTAGGAAGATGACAAGCAGATATTAGTAGTTCTCTTCAAGTTATTTCTGTCTTGGTAAATGCGGTTTCTGAGCTTTTTAGGACAGTTTTTGAGCTTTTTAGGAAGAGAGTTGACTTCTTTCTCCATTTTTGCAAACCACAATTTGGCTTTCAAGAAACATGTAGCACTTAGGTACTTTTTGTAATCGGTCGGTAGCTCAGAATTAAATAGAATTTTGTGGTTTGTGCTCATGCCAGTCTTACTAATCAAAAATCCATAGTTAAAGGGTCAGCAGGAAACAGGAAGTAGATTTAAGAGCCATTTGAGTTTGGGAAGTGGTAGGAGAGAATTCTCAAAATTTTTCATTATGTTCTAGCACACAATGAGCTTTTTATTCATGTATCACTGATCGTTTTTGATCTTCATCCCAAAAACACTCTTGGCTGGGGTTTTCCGTGAACCACAGAATGTAAAAAAATGATCTTAGCCACTGTTTCCTTAGTTCTTCCAAGGATGATACTGGCAAGAACTATGGAGGGTGAGAAATTTTATCCTGCTTGCAAGTTGCTCAGTTACCCTCTAGGGTTTTAGGGATGCTGGTGAAAGGCCTGGGACTCCTGGTCAGAGTCACAGGATTCTACTGATCACAGTATTTTCTGGGATCCTGATTCTCAGACGGGCCAGGTAACACCTGAATGTCACAAGTCACAGGAGAGAAACCTGGAGCTTAGAGAACCCACATCTTTTTTGTTAGGTAAGGCCTGCTCAGAGAGAGAGAGAGAGAGAGAGAGAGAGAGAGAGAGAGACAAGTATCTTAGGAAAAACAGTTCAGAATAAAGGTGACCAGTTCCTCTTGCTCACTAGATGTGCAAAAATATAAGAGATTGAGGGAGGACTGTCTCCTGACAGTTACCTGACTAGAACCATCCTAGATGTGTATGAGAAATGGCTAATTCATTACATACACGGATGCCCTACTGTGCGTGGTTCTCTCCTGCAGCCCAGCTTGAGGAACAACTCTTAGACCTTTGCTATGGGCCATCGTTCTGAAATACCTAGTGTTCCTTCAAAAGGTTTCAGATAAGGGAAAGAGAGTATCAGAAACTCTCTTTTGTAGCTAATATTTTTCTCTACTGCTTTTTGAGAAAAAAAAATGGGTTTTATTATTTTAAAGAATTAAATATTTTATAAAAAATTAGATTCTTATCTCCCCCTTAAAGAATTACTCAAATTTGGGAAAGTAGGAGATGGTTATATACAGGGTGTCCGTAAGGTTCATCGCACATGAACTTTATGGCCACCCTGTATAATGAAGCTCGTACTTAAAATGTTTTGCCTTGAAAAAAAAGTGAGACCTCCATGGCTGAGGTGTGAACTCTTACCATGACGTGCGTGTATTTATGTATTCACTTTTCACCTCATCCCCACTTGATCTCAGCCAGCAGGCCTGTGAAAAATTTCATCTACCCAAGCAGCTGCGCCGCTGCCTCCCAGACCTTGTTGCACTACACGGGTCTCCTTTTTCACCCGCAGGACCTTCTGCTTCCTCTCCACAGGCTGTCTCCAGACATGCGTTTCTGCCACTCCTTATGAATAGCCCCGCACACGCTATGGGTGCCCATGGGGAATTCTGAAATCCAAAGAGAAGTATGTAGCTGAGACTTCGGATGCTGTGGGGGAACCCAGGGAACTCAAACACCAGACACTCAGATTAAGTGGGAAGTCTGGAAGGCTATCTTGGTGAACCGGCGAATGCCGGATCTTATAGCATATGTAGCATGTATATATGTGACCATAGCAGAAAGATCACAGGAAACAAAGACTCATGGTAAGAACTTGACCTTGGACAAGGATTGTTAATTCTCCTGTTTTGGGACAAGATAGGGAAAGCCCAGTTGAAGGACAGGCAGGCTTTTACACACAGCCATTCTTTTTACTTTCTAAAAACTTAGGGGTTCATGGGCAGCACCTGTGGCTTGCCGGCTCCGTATGCTGGAGGTGGTGGGTTCAAACCCAGCCACAGCCAAAAAACTGCAAAAAAACCCAGACAAACAAACAAAACAAACAAAAAACCAAACGAACTTAGAGGTTTGTCCCTTCACATATTCACAATAACTCAAAACACTCAGGGTGTTTTTTTTTAAACCTTAAAGATGCAGAGATTAAATAGATAATAGCTGTTAAATTATGAAGTTTATTTTTAAAGGGTCATATAAATATGGTTACATTGTTAGTTTATCTTCATCCCATTTCTATAAGCAGAGGGATGGCTGTCATTTACTCACCTGTTTATGACTAGGAGGAGTTGATGGCACCCCTTCCAGGCACCTTGAGTAACTGCTGGGAGATAACCCTGCAGTTGTCCAACTGCCTGCAGCCTTAAATTCCCTGCCAGAGATTCATTCACCCTTTTTTCTCCTTTCCTTCCTGGTTTTTAAGACAATATTAAAGGTTCACTTTTTGCTGAAGAACTGGGGGACTTCTGTGGCTGGTCATTTTAGAATTTATAGGTATCTTGGTTGGGAATGATATAGGTTTTATGACTCTCGAATTATAGATAAGTTCTTCCAAAAATGATGATTTTTAAATACTTCCTCTTTTTTTCCTCAACAAAAGATGAGAAACCTTCTGTATATTAAATATGTCTCAAGTCAATAGTGCAACTGATTTATAAAATTCAGTTTTGGTTTTGGAACTTCTAAATGGGTTACTCAGATGTTGGTTAAAGGCTTCACGTCCCTGGCCCTCTGGCTTTGGGAGGTCTAGAAAAGGAGTTAAAGACCTGATCTCACCGCAGAAGCAAGACAGATACCTAAAGGCATTGGGGCACAACTGGTGCCAGCCTGCCCTTTCATCTACTGGCATGACAGGCTGTCAGAGGTGGTGTGTGGGTGGAAGAGGCCACAGGAGGAGTTTAGGGCAGCAGGCCTAGAGCTGAGCTGCAGAAGGGCAAGGTTAGAGCAGGCAGAGGGAGGAGGAGATGAGGGCGGGAGCCCCAGGAAGCAGAGCTGGGGGCAGGCGGGGGACTGCTGGGGCCGGTGGGTGGGGTAGTGCCAGGTCTTGTGGTGAAGCATCAGGTCAGAGGTTGCTGCTGAGCGTGGCTGCTTTGGAGCAATGGAGGCAGGAGACCACCCTGGTGATGAACATGGCGTGTGTTCTGCTGTAGAGGAAAGAGTCAAAGATCATGCCCAGGAATGTGGAAGGGCAAGGAGGTTGCCTGTGGAAACTGGTTTCAGCTGAAGAGGGTGACTGTGAGGTGAGGAACCTCTGGGCACAGCAGACCTTGAATATGTAGGTGTTGAAAATGTCAGTGGATGAAACAAGAAGCTTCCAGCACTGTGCTTTTAGACGGAACGTTATAAACCATCTCCATAGGCCTCCAGTTCTGAGATCATGGGAGGTTAATTCTGATCAACACACATTCACTGAATTCTTCCCCCATCTTTAAAGGCCCCTTGAGGAGGCTGTTCACTTGAGGCCTTTCGATGACCAGAGGTTTTTGCTGTTCATTAGTTTCTCCCTCTAACTCTTAGTTTTCGGCTTTCTCTAGATAAATCCTGAATCCCATGACAGTTTTGTTTTTTGAGTTGCCAGGTGTATGACCAAGCACTTTAACACATTAAAAAGGCCGGCCATGTGTTGATCTTTTGTAGCTATAAGTTATGGGCTTGACTCTAAGTAGTGATTTTCCTTATAAGCAGAAAAAGAAATGAATACCTTGAAAGTCTCAGTCACTTCTTTGAGTAATTCTAGACTCTGGTTTCCTAATTAGTGAACTGATATATGGTGCTTAGTACAAGGTGAGATCTTTTCCAGAAATCTTGAGAAGTCCCATGAGATGTCTCGGCCAGTTTGGGGATTATTGGTATCTATAGTGTGGGCTGTAGCCCTGGGAGGGTGCAGAGAGGACTCTGTCCCTGCAGGTCTGGGGACATTCGGGAGCTAAGCATTCTGTCCATTTAGGATTGGGATGTTGGGCGCTTGGTGTTCTATGGCCTTTTTACTATTAACCCTGTCCTTTAAATTTCTACCCTTAGCCCAAGTCAGACCCGACCCTCTATGGTCCAGTGGCTAAACCCACAGTCTCCAACCACACCCAGCTCCGACTCGGCTGTTACACCTCCTTCACCCAGGTCGTCCCCTTTCCCCTTCTCTCCACCTGCCGCCATAGCGGACAAGCCTCCTGAAGGGTATGTGGTTTGGAGTCTAATGTGGAATAATGGGGGTGGCATCCACAAGAGGCTTGATATACCCAAGCAAGTTCTTGTTTCCTCTGCTAGAAAAGGCTCATCCAGGCTCCTCTGGCATCCTGGACTTCATGGACAACATTTATAATCTTGTTTCAGGGCTGTGCCTTACTCAGTTTAATAGCAAGTCTGTTCCTTAGAGAAATTTGCGTTATGTGAGACCTGCTTGAACCTGCTCTGTCTTTTTGGTGTAGGTTGTGCATTTATGAAACTACTTACTTGGCAAGAACTTCCTGTACAGGAATGTAAAGCACAGTCTCTGTTTTAAAGGAGGGCAGATGGGTCCTGAAAACATGCATTTGCACAGCAAATGGCCAGTTCTATAAAGGACAGGGTGATGGCCCTTGAGCAAGCCCTTCCACCTGGGTGTCAGCTGGGGCACTTCCTACCAGAGGTTCCCCTGCTCCCTGGTGAGATGGCAGGATGTTTCTCCTGCCCTGACTGAATCTGGCTAAAGGCACGATTTCCATCTTCCCCCAGTGTGTCCTTCTCCCACAAGGGCACAGAGGCTGTTTTGACAGATGGTGAGAATTTGAGCCTGGTGTGCCCCCGGGGGCGAGGAGGTCTAAATACAGAAGTCCCAAGTAAAAACAAGTCCCTTCCAGAGTGGGGTGTGGAGCAGGTCGTCATCCCAGATGGATCTGGGTCAGCATTTCATTGCCGCCCAGGCGGTGTGGCTGAGCCTCTTTCCTCTGATGCCCGCGCTGGGTCTCTGGATGCTGTGCTTTTTGTAACAGAGCAGCAAGTGCTTGGTAATAAACATGCCCTGTGGCTCTGACGATGCTGAGCAACAGGGTGGGCATCTCACCAGGCAGGGAGGAGAATGAGGTGGAGTGGTTCAGCCACAGCTTCCGAGAGGCTCCCTAGGGGAAAGGTTTGCATGTGAAACCCATCATTTACTGGAAAATTCAAGTCCCATGGCTTTGCCTGGTGTTCATTTCCCTGTTCATTTTGTTGTTGTAGGGACTTGCCCCAGGGGTAGCATGTGAATGAGATTTGGGGGATGGGAGGCGAGGTTTCTTTCCCCCAGTGGGTCTCATTTCCTTCTGTACCTTTCCTGCCCCCTTGCAGCATGACCAGTCGGAAGGCTCGAGCGGTGTACCCATGTGAAGCAGAGCACAGCTCGGAATTATCTTTTGAAATTGGAGCAATTTTTGAGGACGGTAAGTGTTAGTGGGAGCTTTGGGGTATGCTCTGTCACCCCAGAAGAGCGACAACACAGAGCAGTCACAGATAGCGCTGTGGTCAGCAGGGCCTTCTCTCCCTGACGCTTCAGACAGGAGAGAGCTGGCGGGCTTGGCTTCCCGATGCTGAAGCCAGGGCGCCGCGTGTGCCGCTGGAGTACACTCTCCTCCCTCCTTGATCGTCCCCCAACCCTTCTAGCACTTGTGGGTCTTCATTTGGGGCCTCTTCCTCCAGGTGGGAAGAAGCTAGTGCCACTTGCAGTGAGGAGGAATTTCTCATCTACCTCCTTCATTTTGTTCTCCCGGCGTCCCCAGCCAAGCCTCCTGAATGCTTCATGTCTGCCAAATCTTGAGTTATCAGAGAAGAAATACTATGTTCAAAAACCGTTGGTTTCTATTTCCCTGTTTCTGTGCTTTAAATTTTTGCTGATTGAAATGGTGTGTGAATCTCCAGCTACGGGTATTGACTTTGTGTATCCAAATAAGGGCGTAGATTTTTGAGTGTTTGATATTCATACACATTTAGGAGCTACGCCTGGTTTAATATATTAAAAAGTCCTCCTGTGGTTCAGTGTATGTATTTCCCTCCACCTCCCCCTTGATTTCTTTCCTCCCAGTCCCTCCTGCTTATTATGAAATTCATTGGTTGCTGTGGAAACCGTGATGTCATGTGTGGGTGGAGCTCCCCAAAAGAGTTCTGGGGAAGCAGTGAGAACCTCAGATGCTTGGAATGAAATGGTTGATTAGCCAGAATGTGTGGAATTTATGGCATATATCGACACGAGGCACAGTGGTGTATTGTCAGTAATGCGGCATTTGCTGACGATTGTTCTACAGAAAGCAAGTTGCCTCATTTAGAATAGATTTCTATACGTGTGTGATAAGTACTCTTGAGAGCCAGAAACTGTCAGAATACAAACAATAAAACTCCACATACAACAGAAATATACTTTGTTGAGAAATTTTGTTCTTGGAGTAGAAGCAAGATCATTCCTTTATCACCATAATGTACACACGTGTAGTTTTGCCAGGAAAGTGTGGCAGAACAGCTGCCTGCTCAAGGCCTATCACGTCTCAGCACACCACATGCCTGCAGGGGAAGCTGAGATGGTAGGATAGGCCCTCACGCATTTGAGATAGGATGATACATTTTTATTTTGTGCGATTAGATGTATTGAGAAGTCTCTGAAATCTCTTACTCAGCATGCTTTGTGAAGCAGTTACCTTGGCAGAAGATACATCTATTAGGATGCCTTAGGCTGCAAGTAACAAAAACTAACACAACTGGCTACTCAATCATGAAAATGGTTCAGATAAAGCTGGGCATGGTGACTCATGCCTATAGTCCCAGGTATGTGGCAGGCTGAAGTGAGAATATCACCCGAGCCCAAGAGTTTGATACCAGCCTGGGCAACCTAGCAAGATCTCATCTCTCTCTCACACAGAGAAAGGATTAGTTTTATATAATAATAAGTCTGGAAGTAGGGAGCTCCAGGGTTTATTAATTTATATTCTCAAAGATGTCATTAAAGATTACTGAAGTATTTCTGTGTTTCTGCTGAACCATCTTCAGGATGTGGACTTGAGCCTCTGGCTGGTGAGGACAAGATGGGTGCCACAGTTCCGGGCATCATGGTGACATCTCAGTCCCTGCAAGAGTGGATGTCTCATCCTTGTATTCGCTTAAGAATGAGAAATGTTTTTTAGAACTTTCTTAATAGTTTACCAGCCATCATGTCCTAGTAGCCAGAACTGGGTGGCAGGTATTCAGACCAATTGAAATCCCACTGGGCAAAGGATACCTCCTGTAGGTGTAGAGCCATGGGGACGAGGGTCAGTACCTAAACTGAGTGTGGATCTGCCAGCTTTAGTAAAGGGGAAAGGCTGGCAGGAGATTTACTAAGGAGACTTACTAAGTTCTTCAGCCCATAAGGCGCTAGATGACTTTCAGGAGTCTTCCTAAAAACCAGAATGTATACACATACATGGATAAACATACACACACGTACCAGTGTGTGTTTTTGGAAGAGGGGAGCCATTGATCACAGGTAACCATGGAGTATAAACTCAGTGGCTATTTTGTCTGAGATCAGCTCTTGGCTTTTCTGCTTTCCGTGTGACACTGGAAGTTCCTTAAGTACTGGCTACATCAGATTCTTTATCCTCATCTCTGGGGATGTCCATAAGATTGATGTTGCATCAAGGTGGCATTTGGAACTGCTGGAAGATAAGCTTTGATGCCATAGACATTGTGGGGATATTGCTGACCACGATTCCACACTGGGGATGGGGTGGTACGCCATGGACATGGCTGCCTTTTGAGCCCAGTTATGTTTCCTTCAGATTCTGTCTCTGTGGTGCTGGTGTCCAGCTCTGCCTGGACTTTCCTGCTCTGGGCACCCAGATGTCTCAGTAGTTGCTCAGTCCCTCCTCCAAGCCTGGCCACTCTGAGAATGCCTTGAGGGTGCATTGATACCCTCTCGCTACCCAGGCCTGTGAGCATCTCTTTTCATGTGAACTACCTTGTCTGGCAGGTGGCTCCCGATTCTTTTGTAGTGGTGCATTCAGACTATGAGGGGCGCTCAGAGCCAGTAGTTTCAGACTTGCTTGCTGTTTAATAAGAATGGTTTTTTAAGAGGCACAGTAAGTTGAAGGCCCTTAAGTAGGGTTCATTGGTTCATTCTTTTGTGTGTGTGTTTGCACCTTCATCTTCTGTGCATAATTGATCTCTTAGCTAGTTTAAGGTGAATGTCTATCCAGAACATATCTTTTTTTCTTTTCTTTTTTTTTTTTTTTGAGACAGAGTCTCACTTTGTTGCCCTTGGTGTAGAGTGCTATAGCATCATAGCTCACAGTAACCTCAAACACTTGGACTCAATCCATCTTCTTGCTTCAACCTCCTGAGTCGCTGGGACTACAGGTGCCCACCATAATGCCTGCCTATTTTTAGAGATGGGGTCTCTCTCTTGCTCAGGCTGGCCTTGAACACCTGAGCCCGAGTGATCCACTCACCTCAGCCTCCCTAAGTGCTAAGATTATAGGCATGAGCCACCGTATCCAGTACAGGGAAATGAGCACCAGGCAAAGCCACACCAGAACACATCCTATGAAGCCTTTCTTCACATGGCTGTGTGGTCTTCCTTCTGACAACTGACACAGAGCGAGACAGACTGTCGGTCCTGTGGAGCCAGGCCGAGCTTTGAGCAGCCTCTGTTTACAGTTCAGCCCATGGGAGTGTCACCAGAAATACTTCGTGTCCCTGAATTGCAAAGGTATTTTTTCTGTGTTCACTTACCCATTTGGAATCTTCCACCACCCAGAGATGCTCTTGCAGTACAGGCAACAAAGGAAATCTGTTTATGGCATTCAGCGGCCTTTGGAGAAAAATAAAACTGAGGTCAGAGTGACCCCCGGGCCACGTTGTCAGTAGTTCTGTGGTTTGGAATGTGGATAACAGTGAGAAACCTGAACCCAGAGTGTGGAAGGCAAAGGGTCTTTAGTAATTATGTAGCTGGATGACTGTTACTTGTTCCTTGCTCTTACTGGGTGGTCCTGGGCTAAAGTTATGAGTTCCAGTTCTAGGCTGAAGATTTGCTTTGGTCGTAGACACACTAATCTTAGCTGCTGTTCTGGGAAGTGCTGCCCACGTGTCCCCAGGGAGGGCAGTGTCTCAAGGCAGTGGACATTCCTGTGATTGCCAGAGGGATATTTCCTTTCCTCTGGGCCTGGGGAACTGAGGAATATGTTTTGTAGGTGTCTGGCCTGTCCTGCTCCTTTTCCATATAGCTGACCCTGCAGCCAGGTGCTTGCCAGGGCTGACCTTCAGCGGGGCTCCCAGGCCTCTCAGCACCAGCGCTGGCTGAGCTATTTGTTTCTACATGAAGATGTGATCGTGCCGCTGCTGGGGGAGCAGGTGTGGCCCAGAGTAATCCTTAAAAGCCTCTGGTGATTAAACTTTAATCAGTCCAAAAGACACAGAATAATCTTTAGAAAATAATTGGGCATTATCTTAGAAAGTTGATCTTATGGAGACCCCCAGGCTAATAGTATGACTCCTACATATATCCCTAACATGGAGGAATCTTAGAAAAAAACGTTAAGTGAAAAAAAAATAGTGGCAGGTGCCTAGATATGACGTGATTCTGGTTGGGTTCAGAAATATGAGAAATCAAAAGGATATTATTAGGGATATGTACACGTGTGATAAAACTGTATGTTAGTCATAGCTGGGGTAAGAGAAGAGGAAAGAACATTCAAGCTACTGATACCCCGGGGCAGGGAGGGGTGTGATACAGACTGGACACAGCGCAGGGAGGGACACAGGCCTCCCTAATGCCACACTGCTGCTCTTGAATGTGGGTTCCTAGCAGTCACTGTACTGTGACGATGCTCAAGTCGTGTAACTATTTGCCACATACATTGTTTATATTGTGCTGGGGGAAAAAAAAAACAAAACCTGAGCCCAGATTCTGTTCTGGAGATGGCGTCTCACAAATTATTATCACTAGCTCAAGTGTCTCTTTTGTTATGGGATGGTATATCATGCTGATGTGGCAAAACCCTGTTAGGATGGCTACTAGCAAAAACGTGGAGAACAAGGGTTGGGTGCGGTGGCTCACACCTGTAATCCTCACACTCTAGGGGCAGTAAAACGGGTGGATGCTTGAGCTCAAGAGTTTGAGACCAAGAGGACGACCTTGTCTCTACTTAAAAAAAAAAAAAAAAAAAATTAGAAAAAACCAGCCAGGTGGTGTGGCACATGCCTGTAGTCCAGCTAGTTGGGAGGCTGAGGCAAGAAGATTGCTCAAGCCTAAGAATTTGAGGTTGCTGTGAGTTATGATGCAGCAGCACTCTACCCAGGGCAACAGAGTGGGACTCTGTCTAAAAAACAAACAAGGCTTGATGCCTATAGCTCAGTGGCTAGGGCACCATCCATATACACCGGAGCTGGTGGGTTTGAACCCAGCCTGGGCCTGCCAAACAACAATGACAACTACAACCAAAAAATAGCTGGGCATTGTGGCGGATGCCTGAAGTCCCAGCTACTTGGGAGGCTGAGGCAAAAAAATTGCTTGAGCCCAAGAGTTTGAGGTTGCTATGAGCTATGATACCATGTACTCTACCGAGGTCAATATAGGGAGACTCTGTCTCAGACAAACAAACAAACAAACAAAAAACCAGGGATGAGGATGTGGAAAAATGGGAGCTCTTGTGCATTGCTGGTGGGACTGTAACAAGGGACAGTCACTGTGGAAGACAGTATAGTGGTTCCTCAAGAAATCAATCACAGAGGCACGATATGCAGTTCCATTTCTGGATATGTACTCAAAATAATTGAAAGCAGGGACTTGCATAGGTATTTGCACACCCATTGGTCACTGCCATATTCTAGGCAAAAAGTAGACACAGCCCAGATGTCCACGAGCAGAGGAATGAATAAGCCGGGCAAAGCCACACCAGACACATCCTATGAACTGCGGTCCAGACACACAAAGGAATTTTGTTCTGCCATAAAAGGAAAGAAATTCTGACACAGGCCATGATAGGGCTGAACCTCGAAGATACGATGCTGCTGAGCTGGATGAGTATCGTCTGATTCCATTTACACGCTGTCCAGATGGCAGGTTCATGGAGATGTGCTATAGAATAGAGGCCACCAGGAGCTTGATGGGGCGCGGGGTGTGGGGGTGGTAATGGGAAGACACAGCTTAACAGCTGCAGTTATAGTTCAGGAAGATGAAAAGGTCCTGGAAATAGTGGTGATGGTTACACAACATTGGGGTTGTGTTAATGCCACTGAATTCTACACTTTAAAATGTGTAAAATGATAAACCTTATATTGTATATTTTTTAGTACAATTAAAAAACCCCATAATGCTCGGGAGCGTTGGTGTGACACACACAAGGTTGTTGAGGTCGGGCAAGTCTCCTGTTCTAAGTGGCAGAACGGGATCTGTGGTGGGGACTTCCCCCTGTGCCTGGCACGTAGTTGGTGCTCCCAGTCCTGGCAGGTGACTTGCTGTACTGTCTGCCTCTGTGTTATGGAGGTTGGATGAACAACTGGCTCCCCACAGCCTTCTGGGGTGACTCTGCTCCGCTAGGAGGTTGTGGCTGGGAGTGAGGAGAACGGTTTTCAGTTCACTTCCCTGCTCCTTCCTTTTGTCTGCTGCCTCTGGAGTGCTGGTGGACAGGATCTGCTGCCTCTCCGTGCTGGTCCCTGTTCCATTTGTGGTCTCCTCCCAGCACAAGGCTGGTGAGGGCTCTGGGGCTAGAGGAGAGTGTGGCCGAATACAGCCAGCCCATAGGGAAGGGAACAGGCAATGACACAGAGGCTGCTGTGTCTCCTGTCTATAAAAAACGGACAAGTAGACCCCCGCTGTGCTCATAGATAGTTCTCGGGGAAGGAGGCTGCTCCTGAGCTCCCGCCAGATGATGCATGCGCCCCAGTGGCAGTGCCCTACCCTAAGAGGGCTATTAGGAAGCCAGTGACTGAATGCACAGATGTTCTTCAAATGTTCACAAGTGAGCTGTTTTGCCAAGGAGGCATCTGTGGGGCAGGGGGTTTGAGGACGTGGGGTCTCACAGCTCTTGGTCAGCTGCCACGCTGATGTGTCATGGGAGCCTGAGGCCCTACAGCCAGAAATTGGACACCTAGAAGTATTTAGAATCCAGCTACCAGAAACATAAGTGACATCTGTCAAAATAATGCTGAACTCTGAAACTTTCTTTAAAAATAAGATGAATAAAAATAGCCCTTTACTCCTGGGGGAGGGGAGACGCTACCAGGTCCCTGGCTGTAGGTCTTCCCAGTCCCATGTGACTCCCTGGGTTCCTCTTTTGAGAGGTGTCTGAGTGCTCTGGGCCTGAGCCAGCCTGCGGATAGAATAGAGGCTTAGCTAATGCTAGCTGTGATCAGAGTTGTTCTGGAAAGGCAAGGTCTGTTCTAAAAACATGGAATTCTGGCCCTCCAGCCAGAGTGCCTGGATTCAGTGCTCACGTGGTCCTGGGACTGTTCCAATCACTGAGGGACTTTGCATCAGCACCTTCTGGGCACAGGGAACAGCTGCCAGGAAGCTGGAAGCCCCCAGGCCTTTATTATCTCTATCATCTAGTTTACCCTTTTCCCGACTCGGACATAAACATCTAAACTGCTTTTGTTCATCAGGGGTGGGTTACTTGGGGTTATGTTTATTGGCGTGAATGGTCATTACACTTTTATCCAGTTTAGCAACGTAGTCATATTCTATACAACTTTTAAGTAGAAAGCAATAAAATGAAGATAGCTTGTTTTTCTCACCTCCAGAGAGCACCAAGCATGGGGTATAGGCCAAGAAGGATGCAAAAAAGGGTCAGAGTATGGAGTATTGTGGGGGGATTCTGGGGGCGGGGAAGCCCTGGAAAAGGGCTGCGCATCTTTGAACACCATTGTCCCCTGCTCGGTATTTACAGGATGAATGAATGATGGGCAAGAGGCACTTACCTTCTGTTTTGCTTTCCAAATAATAAATTTCCTTCCTTACTGTGAATGTGACATGGAAATGTAGTGTGTTCCTGGCATTGTTTTGATACAACTTGTGTCATTTTAATATTTGCAGCAACTTTTTTTTTTTTTTTTTTTTTTTGAGACAGAGTCTCACTTTGTCGCCCTTGGTAGAGTGCTGTGGTGTCACAGCTCACAGCAACCTCAAACCTTTGGGCTTAAGCAATTCTCTTGCCTCAGCCTCCCAAGTAGCTGTGACTACAGGTGCCCACCACAACACCCGGCTGTTTTTTGTTGTAGTTGTCATTGTTGTTTTAGCTGGCCTGGGCCGAGTTTCAACCCACCAGCCTCAGTGTATGTGGCTGGCGCCGTAACCACTGTGCTACGGGCACTGAGGCTTTGCAGCAACTTCTAATGAGCTGTCCTTCCCAGGTTATGAACGAGATAGGTTGTGTAGATTTTTTTTCTTAGGCTGAATTTGTGTGTAAGTTGAAACAGGTATATTTCTCTACTGCCTGTTATAGCCCCTGTTCATAAATGTGAGTCATACATCAGTCAGATGTTTATAACTTGGAGACTTGTAATAGCCCTGTTCGTAAGTGTGAATTGCACATAAGTTGGATGTTTGTGACTTGAGGTCTTTCCTTGCTTTTGGAAAGTAAAGCTATGTGAGATTAGGCAGGGCCATGTTCATTAAAAAACCAAAGTTAAAATAAAAAATATAAATAAAAAGCCAAAGTTCTTGGTGGGACCATACCTATGGTGCACCTTACTAGGGTACATGTGAAATTTACTAGGTGTAGACTAAATGTCTTAACACAATAACTAAGAAAATGCCATGAAGGCTATGTTAACCAGCTTGATGAAAGCATTTCAGATTGCATGTAAAACCAGCACATTGTACTCATGATTGCGTTAATGTACACAGCTATGATTTAATTTAAAAAAAAAAAAAGCCAAAGTTCTACCAGAATCTTGGGAACTCTAAATCCTATCTCATTTCCATGATATTCACTGTCTCTTGCAGTAAAAATCTTCCCCCAAATAAGATGCTCTCTCACACCTGAAGCTACCTGTATTAGCAGTGTCCAGAGAAAGGGGGAAGCCAGAGGGTGCACTCTGTGTGTGAGAGAGACAGACTTATTTTAAGAAATTGGGTCACGAGATTGTGGGGGCTGGCAACCCAGGACCCTCAGGGTAGGTCGGCAGGCTGGAGACTCAGGGAAAAGCTGCAGTCGTAGGGTGAAGTCGTAGGGTGACTGGCCCCCACCTTCCTCTTGTGGGGGAAGGTGGGGGCCAGTCCTTGTTCTGTTAAGACCTTCAACTGATTGGACAAGGCCACCTGCATAATGGAGGCTAATCTGCTTCCCTGAGAGACTACTGATTTAACTAATTGCACCTAAACCTCTGGAATAATTGACCAAATCTTCACAGAATCAGTTAAAAAATAATGTTTGACCAAATATCTGGGTACCATGGGGAAGGTTTGAGGAAGCAGTTTGATAAACTAAGTACAGAGAGGAGGCTGGGAATGAACATTTTGGGGTTTGAGGCTACAAGAGAGGTCAGATGGTCAGAGAGAGAGGGAGACCCTCTCAGGCCTCACCTGCAGTCTCTGAACCCTTTCACACCTGGCAACAGGTGCTGTGGACCCCCCCACCCCAGCCACACCAGCCCTTGGGTATTGCAGGAGCCCCCTGCTACCTCCCCAAGTCAGCACATTTCTCTCCCTACTGCCTCCTGCCTTCCAGGGAGGTGAGGGCTGAGGAGGTGGTGGTGGGACGTGGGATGTAGGATTCCCAGCCTGCGAGTTCCCCTATTCAAACCTCCTTTTTCCCCAGCTTTGTGGGACATCACTTTTGTTTGCCTCTTCTGTTCAGCCTTCCTTTGATTAACACTCAGCCTGTTTGCGCAAGTGCATGTTTGTGTGTGGGCAGGAGAGGAAACGGCACACGTAGGTTAGTTTCACATCAGCTGTTTCACTCCTCATAGCAGGCCCTGCAAACTCAGTGCTCAGTACCCTGTTTTGCAAGTAAAGAGCTGGATTTCCCAGGTGTACCCAGCTAGCCAAGAGTCTCCTCCAGGCCTCTGACTTCAGCCCCCAGGCCCCTTTCCACTCAGGGCTCATACTGCACACAGATGGCTTTGCCAACTTGGGTATTTGGATGAAGTGAGAAACCTTTAAAATTCCTGCTCTGAGGAATGGTGGGAGGGTAAAGGTCAGTGAGGGTAGGAAGAAAGCGACTGGCTGCCAGCTCATGTTGAGAGCATGTCTCTAATTCATTTGCTTATTCATTCATTACACAAATAATCAGTTCTGACACTGTGCTGGGTGATGGGGAACACAGGTCTCATGCTACATGTTGTGTGTGTTAAACACCGTCATCTTACAGCCCAGGAGAGAGGGAACCTGGCTTATGTACTCCCGGGTTTTTCTCTTGCTCTGAGTCTCACTCTCTCTCTGTCTTGCACACGGAACATGTGTGATCCGTAACTGAGGCCCCTGACCTGGTCTGGAGGAGTCCCAAAGGGACGGGGACCCTGAAACTGGTATCTTAAGGATGAGTCACCACTGGCATTGTCCAGAGAGAAGGTCAGGGAATAGCATCCAGGGCCAAGGGAACAGTTATGCAGAGGCCTGGAAGCTTTCCAGAAACTTTGTTGCACTTGGGTCAGTAACAGGAGGCCTAGGCAATGCAGACAGCTAGAATATAGGCTTGCTTCATCCCAGGGACAGAAGAGCAAAGGTTTACCTCGTTGAAAAGGACAGATGGTTAGAATTGGATCTTCAGTGTCTTCCAAACGTGCTACATATGAGTGGGCCATGAACTCAGTTTGCTGAGTTCCCGTCAGCATTCACAAAAGAATATGGAAAAATAGAGAAAGAGAGCATTGTGCATAGTGAGGGTAGGCTTTGTTTCATGGAACTTTTGCGTGTTATGTGCATGTATGCGTGTTCTTGGCTTTTTTTTTTTTTTATTTAAACA
Organism: Galagoides demidoff; assembly: GCA_963574575.1. Lineage (NCBI taxonomy): Eukaryota > Metazoa > Chordata > Mammalia > Primates > Galagidae > Galagoides > Galagoides demidoff. The sequence continues at coordinate 105,379 of CAUYQV010032181.1, forward strand.
CAGTCTTACTTTGTCACCCTCCATAGAGTGCTGTGGCGTCACAGCTTACAGCAACCTCCAACTCCTGGGCTTAAGTGATTCTCTTGCCTCAACCTCCCAAGTAGCTGGGACTACAGGTGCCCACCAGAACACCAGGCTATTTTTTGTTTGTTGTAGTTGTCATTGTTGTTTAGATGGCCGGGGCTAGGTTCCAACTCACCAGCTCTGGTGTATGTGGCCAGCACCCTAACTGCTGAGCTATAGGCACCGAGCCGTGTTCTTGGTTTTTGATGTAAAACCGTTCACATGGCTATGATCGGAAGTGACCAGCTCCTGAATTGCTGTGCTGGGCTAGCCCAGGCCTCCCCTCTTTCTTTACGCACACGGGTACCTCTCCTGCTCCTGAGTGTGGCTGGAGGTCTGAGCTGGGGGCTGCCCACAGCGGAGAGTTATTAAATGCTTCCGTATCAATTCCCAAGGTCTGGTGAGGAGTATTTGGACCCTGTGTCTTCTGCTGTCCAGTCTGGATCTTTATGGACATCTCCAGTGTGCCAGGCACTGTGCCAGATGTGCCAGGCCTTGGCCTGACCTTAGGAACTCCCTGTCCAGTGTGGGAGTCAGACCAGAAGCCAGACGATGCTCATGAGGCTTGTGATCACTGAGAAGGGTTGAGGAAGCCTCCCCAGAGGAGGTGGCATACAGTCCGGTCTCCAAAGAGGAAGAAGTACCTGGTGAAGGGGTGGCATTCAGAAGGCACTGCACACACAAGGGACACAGGTGATATATTAGTGGGTTGTAACGAGCTCCTGGAGAGGTCAGACTGGTCAGGAGCTTGGGTTTGGTTTTAGGCAAGGGAGTGATGTGATCAGCTCTGTATCACTCTATATCCAGAAAGTGCACGGAGCAACTTTGTGTGTAGTGGATCGGAAGAGGACAGACTGGAAATGGAGAGGCTAGTTAGGAGGCAGCTCTAAGAAGCTAGATGAGGACCATGCAGCTAAACCAGGGAGCTGAGCCTGTCAGTAGCCCTTGCACAGACTTTGTGACCGAACATCCCAGAAACGGGCCCATTCTCTACTGGCCACCCCCTGGTTGAGCCTTTAGGAGACACAGCAGTATAGTGAACACTCAGGGGCCTTCTACCTTGGGGCCTTCTGTTGAAAAGTGATTTCTCTTCCTTTTCAGTGCAAACCTCGCGGGAACCTGGCTGGCTAGAAGGGACTCTGAATGGCAAGAGGGGGCTGATTCCACAGAACTACGTCAAGCTGCTGTAGCCCTGGCCTTTGACAGCCTCATGTGACCCTGGTACCCAAGGACCTGCCTGCAGGTGGTGAGCTGTCTTCCTCCCCCTAGGCCGCACCCCCAACCCGGCCACCTCCACTCTCGAGAATCACGGATCACGATGGTGATGGGGGGCACATGCCACACAGAACTGTGTAGATTCACGCATCAGGGGAAGAACATCGGGATTAGCAGAATGGACTTTTCATTTGTCAAGCATCAGGACTTGTGACTTTTAATTAGCCATAGAACGAGAGGGAGGGTGGCAGTCTCACCACCAGCCCTCCTGAGCTTCCCTCTGCTCCCTGCTCCCAAGCACCTGCTGCTGAGATTTAAAGGGAACTGTACTTCCTCACAGTGTTACATTTTCAGGGTGCACGCTTGGCTCTGGCCACTCCTGTGTGGCAGGGCTCCTGGTGCTGGGGGAATGGTCTGGAGAGAAGCTGTTCCCATGCCTGCTCCCTCCCAGACCGCCAGTCAGGGCCCCGCGTGCACTCCGCCCAGATGGAGCACACCAGCATAGTATTTATAACAGGCTTCTCGCTCGTGCTCCTCACCTGTGTGCTGTTTTCCAAATACCACCTTATTTGCCTCAAGGTCTCTGTAAATGAAATAAAATGTAATTTACTATTTGGTTTGTCTGTCCTAATATGGGGGGAGGGTGGTGGAATCCATTCTCTCCGTGATGATTTATGATTTGGCAGCCTGAGGATGGAAACACATTTCCCTCTGATGCTGCCTCGTGTTCGCAGGTGGAATCTGGTCAGGGAATTTCTCGGCAGGGTGTGCTCCTGGAAACAGTGGCCCTTTCTGATGTGTCATGTCCTGGAGGCTCCTCTGGCAAGTTGTGTGGGGTTGAGGCTTCATCTCCGGTAGTCTGTACGTGAGCTGCGTGAGCACGGTGGAGGCCAGCACTGCTGACTAACTCCCTCGCACACACTCTGCTCCATACCCCCAACACGCCCTCTGTCCTGCAGACCTGGGCGCTGGCTCTCCATCTGCATTGGTTTGCAGTATGCTGAGAGGCTGGCAGCTTAGGCACACAGGCTGGTCCTGGAGGAGCCTCGGCCCTGGCCCTGCTCCAGCCTTGAGGCTGACGCTGCCTCTAGCATGGACAGGCCTTGCTCTGAGGCATCCTCGCTCTCAGTCTCTGGCTCCGGACACAGGTTCAGCTGACCTCAGGGAAGAGGGGACTCCCCTTTGGAACATGAAGCTTTATTTTGGTGGCTTCAGGATTCTGACACCAGCCCCATGCTAGGGGCCACCTTGTGCCTGGCATGTCTCACCCCCACGGGGTGAGGAGGGAGGTTCCTGGACCTGTTCTCAGACTTCTCTCGAGAACTTGTCAAAGGATGATGTATCTGTTGCCTCTTCCCCAGATGAACTGATTCAAGAGCAGCTCTGAAGTCACCTCATGTGACCATGTGATGGTGTTTTTTGGGGTCATACCATCCTTGTGCATGGGGGGAATGTGCCCCTTGTGCATGGGGGGAATGTGCCTGTTGATGGTGTCCACGTCGTAAGTGACAAGAAGGACAGTTTCAATGCAACAATTTAAAATAATGAACCACTGGCCTGGTGGAGAGTACTGACACTGCTGAGGAGTGCAGGACCACCTCCCACCGCCATGTGGGCCAGCTCGGCCCTGGGGCTGAGTCAGCCAACTGTTCCTGCCCCCAGTTTCTGCGTGGGGGTGTAGAAGGGAAACTTGGTATGTGAGAAGAGGTTGGCTGGTGCGTCCCATTTCTGTGAAAGCCCTCTGCAGGAAAAGGCCCACCTAGGCAGTGACAGGGAGCTCAGGGTAGCACGAGGAGTGATTTCTGGGCAGTATTCCTTATTTCTATGTCCCTCGGGGCATTGAAACCAAAGCCCCACTGCATTGTGACTCGATTTGTTAGCTTGAGATAGGTTACCATCGTGCACAGGGAGGTGCTCCCAACCCACTGTGCTTTTGTCACCACTTGGTTAAGGAAATCACAACTAAGTCTGGCACGACAACCTGTGTGCCTGGGCAAGGGCAGTCCCCTCTGTGATTCTGCTCTTGTCCAAGAAAGTGAGACCCACAGCTTTTGGCCCGACATGACCTAATAGAAGTGGCCTAGTATGTGGCACCTGGTCGGTTATGGGGCTCCTGTTCCCTCTGTTGGCCCTGCTGTGGTTGTGACGTGCACCCCTGCTGTCAGGGCCATTGTGTTCCGTAGGATGGCAGTGTGACAGCAGTGAAGCTCCACAACAGTGTGGCTGCGAAGTTGCCCGTAGTCCCAAGGGCTGCAGACCCTCTCGCAGTAACCTGAGGAGGCCGGGCTGTCTATCTCTGAGAACAGGACCCGTGGGGACCAGGTGGCCAGGCTTGCCAAGGGCTCTGGCAGGGAGCTTTCTCTAGGGCCTGGCCTGAGCGAAGGGATCGTGAGGTGCTTTCTTTCAGTGGATCATCTTCATTTCCCCAGATGAGAAATGAGGTGCAGTATTTGCTGTGTTTTTGCTGGAAAGGTATGTCCCCTGAGCCCCTGCTGGAGGCTGCCCTGCATGCGGGCGCTGGCCCCCAACACCAGCTGTGGCTATGTTCACCCAGAGGCACGGAGGTGGCTCCAGGCAGAAGAGGGCACTCAGACATGGTACTTCTAATTTGCAGTGGGTCTTACAACTGATAGGGTCACTCACAGGGTCTTCACTGGTAGCCCCTGCACCTGCAAAGGAGATGTCAGGTCAGACAGGGCCCGAGGGCTTGTGGGGCCACGCCATGTCCCCTCCTCCTTTGTAGCAGAGCACCTGCAGTCTGAGGGTGGGAGGGGAAGCAGTGGGTGTGTCACCGCTCAGGGATACTCAGTGCATTCCTCACAGTGACTGCACGAGCCAGGAGGAAGATCCCTTTTCACGGATGAGAAGTGGAGCAGAGCTTTTGCTCAGGTTCAGTGACCAGTGCTGAGCTCCCTCTGTCTGCCATCTTGTCTCCAGGGCCAGCAGAGGATACTGGCTGTGATGTGGCTGAATTGTCCTTGCCCCTACGTTCACAGGTTGAAGTCCTAACCCCCAGGACCTCAGGATGAGACCTCATTGTGGATGTGACTAGCCTCATGGTGAGCACAGCAGGGTGGGCCTAAGCTAGTGTGACTGATGTCCAGGACCCCGAGACAGAGGCACACACAGGCAAGACAGTATGAAGAGAAGACAGCATCCACATGCCAAGCAGGGGCCTGGAACAGACGCTTTCCCCAGAGCCCCCGGAGGCCACCAGCCCTGCTCTCAGACTTCTAGCCTCCAGACTGTAAGAAAACAAGTTTCTATCATTTAAGCCACTCGGTTTGTGGCACTTTGTTCCGGTAGCTCTAGGAAGCTAGTACGTGGCTAACAGTGCATGTTCTGATAACCGCCTTCCCCTATTTGAGCCTTGGTGACCTCAAGGTAGGTCACTGGCCCTCTTTATGTTTCCGTTTCCTTCTGTGGAATGGAGAAAGCCCAGCAGACTCGTGAGTGTGTCTTGGTAGTTAAATGGGGATGAACAGAAAATGCTTAAAGGGTGCACAGCAGGACATCGGGGCTCAGTGAGGGGACAGAACAGCAAGAGGTGGCAGGGCCCTGTGGTGTCTCTGTCGTCTTCTCTCTCAGCGGCCCCCACTTCTCACCAACATCTCTCCAAAGGCTGTTCCCTGCTCTCATTCTCTGCCGGTTACTGCTGGGCCTCGCCCCTCTAGCCCAAGGGCACTTTCCACCTCTTTATCCTTGGCTTTCCTTTCCAAGCACCTCCAGGCGGGCGCCTTCCCTCCTTCATGTCCCACCAAGCCACTCCGGTTACTTCCTTGGCCACATGTTTTCCGTGACTTCTTGGATCTTACTGAGCTGTGCAGCTTTCTTTGCTCTCTCCTCTCTCGGGATAATGTCATTCCAGGACAGTGTCCTCAAACAGCTGTCCTGCTCCTGGCTCTGCAAATGCCATCTCAGATGCTGGTCAGCACGCTTCCTCCTGGACTGGCCTGGGCAGTAATTTATTGTTTCCTCCTTTGGGCAGCCCAGCTCATTGTCCTAATGCTTTATTGTTCCGCTAAAAGTATCTCTCCTGGTTAGACAGCCTTGGAGAATACTTTCTATCTGAACTTGATTGGATAGAGGACTTCTTTTTTTGGCCTACCAAGAACTTTGAACGTGGGCAGTGAATGCATGGGATGGGATACACTCTGGCAGCTTAGGGCCGTGTGTTGTGGTTTGAATTTCTCCTTCCTGGAAGGATTAGCAACTGAGGAACATGATAAATGCAAGATGGGGCAACTTGCATGGAGAGAGCAGCATGATGAGACCCAGCTCAAGTCGTTTTTCACAGGAGCTGGGTCAGGCTGGTCCAGAGCAGGACGATAGATAGAAATAGGTTTTGCAGACCAGGGGAAACTTGGAAACCACTGTCTCAGCAACACACATCCCATGGAAAGGTATCTGCAAGCGGTAGACTGAGTTAACGATCCCAGGGTCTCACCCTTTCCTAGATCCATGCCCTTTGGTAGAGACCCTTCAGGCTGACGCAGAGTTTGACCTTACGTATAACTTGCTATGGCCAGTGGGCTAGGAGAAAACTTGAGGCAGTCAGAGGCCTGGGAAGTATTACAACCTTTCCACTTTTTTTTTTTTTTTGAGACGGAGCCTCAAGCTGGGTAGAGTGCTATGGCATCACAGCTCATGGCAACCTCCAACTCCTGGGCTCAACCGAGTCTCCTGCCTCAGCCTCTCAAGTAGCTGGGACCACAGGCGCCTGCCACAACGCCCGGCCATTTTTTGGTTGCAGCCATCGTTGTTTGGCGGGCCCGGGCTGGGGATTCGAACCTGCCACCTTAGGTGTACATGGCTAGCGCCTTAGCCGATAGACCCACAGGCGTCGAGCCAACCTTTCCACTTTTTTACAGCCCTGGTTCTGTCATGAAAATAAGCCCAGGTTAGCCTGCTGGAGGCTTAGGGCACATGGAGCAAAGCTACCAGGGACCAGACCGGGCAGATGCATGAATGAGGTTGGCTCAGCTCAGCACCCCCACTCCACCAGCCCCCTCAGATGCAAAATAAATGGGACTGATTTAAAGCACTAAGTTTTGGGGTGTTCTGCAGCCGTAGCTAACTTGCCTGCTACGGTGCCACTGTTCACTTTGTTTTGCACTGAGATCACGTCCTAATCTTCTTCCCTTAGCCAGTGTTGTTTGTGACCTCACTATTTTATTTCCAGGAAAATTGCTAACTAGCAATAAGATATTTTGAAATTAAAGTGCCAGGATACATGTGATCAAGTCATGTTAGTCTGTGTACAGTTGCACGGTCTATCAAAAAGTGTATTAGAGCTGACTTTTACAAAAAGGGATAGTGTTTTCTATGGGTTTGGTGGGCACCCAATATACAGAAGCAAATGGACCCCTAACCATAGAGGCATCACTAGGCATGATGTTTTACTGCTATAGCATAGAGTGGCTGACTGTCTTTTAGCTATGTGTAGCTCAATTCTTTGGGCCTGAGAGCACTTTTAAAAATTCTTAGGAATAAAGTCATACTTGGCCCAAGCATGAGCCTGTTCAATTCACAATGGGTACCTGCTTTAGCCAAGGGTGCTCAGGGGCAGGGCCAGCCTCGGTGTGTGTACGGCCCAGGATGACTTTGGTTTCAAGTAAGAGGTTCTCTGTGAAAAGCCCTGCTCCCTGACAGGCCACATTTCTTAAATTTTTAGACATAAAATTATTTTCATTTATAGATGTTTAAAAAAATAAAAAGTCATGCCTACAACTCTTTTCCTGGGCTGTGTTTGATGGTCATGCTAAGTTCCAGAAATCTACTATTAAAATGGAATTCATTTAACTATACACTAGCCATCTCTTTTTGAAAGCAAATAATTAAGTGAAACACTAATGTTTTCTATTTAAAAGCGAGCTGGTGATTGTGTACTGCTCTCCCGTGGTCATTACAAGTCTTCAGAGTCCAGGGCTCTAGGGGAGAAGCCTCTCGGCTGCCGGCCCAAGGGACCTGGGGGTGAGTGTGAGACCACACAGAGAAAGGGGTTTGGGGCAAGATGGAGCTCCAGTGACACGGATCTCAGTGTGCAGAATGAATGTGTTTTCATGTGGTTGTGAAGATAAATGAGGCAGTGGACCTGTGGTGTTTGTTAGCAGGTACCTGGTAATAGTTGTCAAACTGTTAAATTTTAGTGGGGCAAACATTAGAGACAATATTAAGAGACAAGGTATTGAATCAGTCCCAAAAGAGCAGAATTAACATGCAGCTAACAGAGGCTTCTTCCTAACAAGGAAACATCAAACAACTGTTACTCCGTCTCAGATGTAGGCAGAAGCGCATCTAGCCAAGATCTGGAAGAGCACAAAATCCAGGTGTACTACAGACATTCAAATAAACTATTTCCAAAACAACAGGTGATTAAAGTAAAGGATTTATTGTAATTTGCTTACAGTCCTTTGCAAAGACAGACATATGTTTTTGCATAAAGATATAAATTGCTTCATTTCGAACTAATTTAGTGTTTTTTTCTTTAAATTATATGAAGTTTTGGTGAATTATGAATTGTACCAAACCAAGATTTTTTAAGAGCGATATGGTACAAAAATAAGAGCAGACAGACAATTTGGACTGGGACAGGCATTCAACAGTGAATTCAGAATATGGCTTTGCTGTTTAATCAAGCAAAGTTACCTGGAGACACACAGAGAGCCAGTAACTTTGTTAATACAAAAAGCTGATGCAGACCGTCTCCATCCCAACTCTGGTTACGTCAAAACTCCAATTTTATAAAAAGGTAAGTCGGAACTAAAAGCTGCTTTTGTAAGCCATTTCTTTTCCAGAAACTCCCAGTCTGCATGCTGTGTATTTATCACCTTCAAAGTGTGGCTTTCATATTGCTGTGCATGTAAGTTGACGGTATTTAAAGATCTGCCTAAAAATTAAATTCCTGAAACTGCAAATTATGTAAGAACAACTCCTCCCTCTGAGTGCAGCTTTCACAGGTTTCCCCTTGCAGAAGGCAGGTGTCTTCTGAAAGACAAGGTAATGTTGCCTGCATGGTGAACCCTGGAGAAAAGTGTTGATCTGATGGCTGCTTTCTCCTGGCCCTGGGCTTCTCCAGTGATGTTTTTTTTTAGGTTTGGGAAAATGATTTCACTGAACTGATGATTATCATTACTTTTAAAAGATTAATTTGGCTTCTATTTGAAGTATTTAGTGCAATCATATTGTTAGTTTCCCCAAAGGAAAAAAAAAATATATATATACGTATATATGTTTGTGATTTGGGGTAAGGAAAAAGCCATAAATTGTATCAGTGCCAAACAGATTAATGAATTAAAAATTTTAGTGCCACTGTCTTGCTTATGTGATCTGTAGTGTTTTTTTTTTTAATCTCCAAAACCGTTTATGTATAAAATTTATGTTTAAAACCTACCTTTTAAAAATCTAAAACCCCTCTAATTACCTCCTGGTCTCCACGCCGTTCAGACTGAACCTTGCCAAGCGGATCATCCTGCCATGATAGTGTGTGTTCCCGTGACCGGTTTCAGGAGTGCAGAACCCCTTTCCAAGACCAGAAGGGAATAGCTGATCTTTGACAAGTGTGTGTGGAATTTTATTTTTGCCACAGGAGGACATGGGATTTTCTGAAATGTGCTCTCCTGGAGCTGATTCTGCTTCCAGAGGGAGCTTTGCTAAAGCTCTCGCACTCCCGGGACCTTCTCTCTCACGTGTGGCATCAAAGGGCACCTTCCAGGAGCTGCAGACACCACAGCTCGCCGTTTCCTGATGGAGTGGGGAACCAGGCGGGAGCCAAAAAACGTGCTTGAGTCCTATAAACACCCCAGGCAGGAGACCAAGAACAAAACAGAAAATACAGAAAAAGTAGAAAGGCTTAAAGACAACCGAAGAGGTTTGAAGTGTGGTTATTTACAACAGAGACTGTAAAATGGTAAATTAGATATGAAGCTAAAAAAGGCACAGCTTTCCCTTTCTTAAATACACTGTAAACGGTTCATTACGCATGCAGAACATTTCACTTTACAAAAAAAAAAAAAAAAGGTTTTTTTACCTTGTTTGTTTAGACAAAGATAGTACTTAAATAGTCTCCAGCAAAATAGAATTCTTTCAAAAATACTTTCCCATTCATCCTATTAACCATTAAAGATTTTTTTTTTTTTGTATGTGTCTCATTTACAAAAGTTCCTTATACCTTATTTCGGGTCCTTCACAATTTATACATACAGTAATGTACAGCACAGCAAAAGACTGCAAAAAAATTATTTGTAAAGCCAACACAATAGATACTAGAAATTGAAACCAAGGCATTTTGTTTTAACATCTTATCCATCCTAATTAAATAATAAATGGACGCTAACAAGCGTGTATACCAGCGATGCAGAAGGACGCGGGCAGCAGGGGGCCGCTGTTCCACGCCACGGGTTCTGTTATTACACAACAGGAATCTGTATATATTTTTTCTTTCTTTTTTTGTGTTTTTTTAAATAACAAAAGAATATTAATGCCCCATATTGACTATACGTTTTATGTGCAAACCAAGGGTAAGCTTTAAAAAGTTCGTTAGTCCTTGAACCCTTTTAAAACAAGCGAACGATACCAGAAACTACATGGCATGGTTAAAACTTCCATCTGTTAAAATATCAAAATCAGAGAGTTATTGACTAGATATGGCTTTTCATCCAGAGGAACAGGAACGTGTTTCTAAGCACTGGGGACTGGAGAGGGACGAGTCCTTTAGAGACTGCTCAGGTCTGGTGAAATCCATGTCAAACAGCTTTCCCGGCTCCAAACCCCCGACATGATTTTAAACTTGACCAGTTGCTGAACAAGTGTGAATCAACCACTGCATGTGAAAAATAGGATTCCTTGGGTCCTTCGTGGGTGTGGAATAACACGGGGAAACTTAAGGCAAAGTTCTCCTGGCAGGACGGCTCCGGTCATTTCCTGTGGAAGTAAAGCGGCTTGGCATTCCCGGACTCCACCTTGGGCAGCTGGTCGCTGATGATCTCCACCAGCATGGCGGGGAACTCCACCTTCAGGGCCTGGGACTCTCGGAAGGTGTAGAAGCAGAATTCCAACAAGTCACTCACCAGCTGCAACACACAGAGAGAGGGGCATGACACAGGGGCTCACTGCTGTCCCTGGAGCCCTCTGTGTCCTCATCCTAGTGTGAACTCAAAAGAGCAGTGTTCAGAAAGTCATCTGGGAAACCGTGTCTTAATTAACCTAAGTCCTCTGGCTTGGGGGAGGAAGAAGGGTGTTCACAGTGCCTGTCAGCCTATACACTTGTCCTGCAAAACAAATTCAGCCCCAGCTGTGTGACTGTTGAGTGTGGAATGTACCAGAGGCAAGAGGGATGGTAACAGTGTTAATACTGCCGGGGCGCTGAACTGCTCCCCTCACATTCCAGTGTCTAAATGTGTGAAATGGTGTGTCTCAGTATGGTGGAGAGTGCCCGCTTAGGATGTCTGCCTGGAAGATGGCCAGGAGGACAAGGAGCAGGACCTCCCCCCAGGTATGGTGTGCTCCAACTGGGTCCTGGGAATAGAGCTGTGGCCGAGGGGCGGCCAGTCCTTCCATCTGCAGCCCCCACCTCTGTCTGGCTTCCTGCCCTGCTGGGGACAAGCCGGGGGCTGCTCAGCTACTTTCTCTGTCTGGCTGATGTTGAGAGCACAACATCAAGGACAAGTTCTGGGTTGTCCCTCTCGCCCATTTTCCTTATTCGGTGACCCAAGAACCTTTCCTACATGCCTGGGCCTGACCCCTCCCAATTCTGTAAGTTTCAAAACAAAACACAACTGCAGTGCAGCGTCATGGCTGCTGCTCCATTTACAAGGAACATAATTTCAGAGCAGAAAAACTCAGTTTTCTTAATTCCAGCTCCCATTATGGGAAAAGTGACTTCTGTCACTGCCCTGTGCATTCGCAGCAGGCACCATTAACATCGTCTGTGTGCTCAATAAAGTGAGTCTGGTGAACCTGCATCTGTGCTTGTCTGTGCCTGTGTTACTGTCCTCGGCTGCAGACTGGGTCCCCCTCAGCACGTTCTAAGGACTGTGTGAGGTTTAATAGGTGCTGGGCACCTGACCAGCTTCATGCAGGCATGTCCACCTTGTGAATGCTGTGCCTCAGTTTCCTCATCTGAAAAATGGGGATAATAGCGTGTGAGCCTCAGTTGTTTCAGAGGACTGAAGGAAGGGCTCCGTAAAGTGCTTCCACCTTCTCTCACATGCAGTGAGTGCTGAACAGCCGGCAACGCTTTCTCAAGATTCTGAAGTGCCCCTGGAGCAAACCCTCTTTAACCCTGTCCTTCCCCCCTCCTTCCACCACAGAACACCACTTTCCTCTATGGGACACAGTCTGCACAACCTGCTATGTGCCATCTCTGCAGAACTTGGCCCTCAGGCCCGCCTTTAACAAAAGGAAAAATGGAGAACTTTGTATTTTTGCCTTTTCTAGGAATAATATTCTTTAAAAATATGCCCTCCCATTTGTTTCGCCTTTTCTCACATGGCAGGCAGTGACTGTCAAAGCCACCATGGGTGTGGCTTGCCAGATGTGATGCCACCTGTTGGGCACCTGCTGAGGTGCAAGGGACCAAGTTCACCCTGACTGCCCCCCGCCCCACAGTCCTTCCATGGGGACCCATGCAGGGCTGTGAAGGTTTATTTTTTCCTTTAAAATATTTTTAATGTGGGGGCAGACAACTCAGTTTCTAGACCATGTCAAACACCACTAGCACGACTCTGCCTGGTGGCCACACCTTTCACTTTTCTGGGGTTGAACCTTGTGCCTGCTCAGGGATAAAGGTTTCCTGTCCTCAGGCCATAGGGACTTTGGGGAGGGACAGGGTTCTTGATCCATGAGCCCTCTCATCCATCCAAACCACCAAGCGCCCGCTCTGTGCCAGGCACTGGGGAGACCACAGCAGCACGGCCAAGCCTGCTGTCGGGGTCACTGCATTCTTCTCTACTGAGCACAAATGCCAACCGCAGAGTCAGGGCTGCCTGAGGAGGGAAGACAGAGGAGGAGGTGGTGCTCAAAGGGGCTCTCAGAGAAGGCAGGCTCAGTGCATGGCCTTCTACAGGCAATGAGCTGTGTGGCCATCATCAAGCTACACAGTAGGGCCAGGGACATGGAAGAGGCCACAGTGGGGCACAAGTGACAACAGTAATTCACATGTGCCTTAAGAGACAAGGAGCAAAGTCAGCTAGTTCCTGCACAAGGCAGCAATGCAGCCTGAGCACCTCATCGAGTCTGTTAATGGGAAGAGGACTCAGGCCTTCTGGGTGCCTCTGTCTGTATCTGTAACACCTGCAGAAACGTGACCTCTGCACTGAGCATCACCTAAGAGATGCCGAGAGAACAGACCAGAACAGAGAGAGAGGCCGGGACCCGAGGCCTGGCTGTTTTTGCTCACAGGTTGGCTGGGGACAGGTGTTCCAGATGCTGCCCACTACCCATGCATATTGACCACCCATCTCTGTCCCATGTTCCACAGACAGGGAAAGCAGCTCATTCCCAGTCATGAGCTAGTACTCAGGGCTTCTGTTTACACCTCGGTCAGCTGAAGAGGGGTGGGGGCTGTCCTGTGGATTGTGGGCCTGACAGCAGAGCTTTATTCTGCAAGTGTGACATCGCCTGGGGGGTGGTTATTACCAGCACCCACTCCCAGTAAAGTGCTCACCTGTTGTTGGGGTGGCTAGGATGGGTGCTCAGTAGGGCCCAGCAGAAGGTGCTCAACTGAGACTGGACAAGGCTGTAGCTGGTGACATCAGGGATCAACCGTGAGAATGGAAGACAAGTGCACCTGGCCAGTAGGTGAGGAGCATGTGAACTGCGTGCTCTGACCCCAGGTGCTCACAGACATGCAGAGCTCTGGCCGGCTACAGCCGGGTCAGGGGCCCTGGGGCAGGACCTACACATGCCTAACCCTTAGGGGTGAGGGAGGAGGGCTGGAGCTACAGCACAGGGCTCTATCCCTACGAGAAAAAGCCAGACACAAGAAGTTGGGAGCTACACAAAGTGAGGTAGCAACAAGGCCATGAGAGATGGACGAGCGTCAACACATCAAACCACTGGGCCACCACAAATGCTGACCAGTGAGAATGAACAGTGGTTCACTGTGTTGCAGTGAAGCATCTAACGTCTGTGTGGACGTCTCCTGGGCCCCAGCCTGGCGTAATACATGGGTGCGCACAGAATTCAGCACATGTGGCCCTTGTATGAACCTAGAGGAGCCAGGAAATCAGGATACAGGCAGGTGCAAGGGCACATGTGTCCTCGCAGCCAGGCCCCTCAGTGCAGGTGCTGCTGCTGCCCCTGGTACGGAGGATGGATGGCAGGGTGGCAGCCCTCTGTGCACCTCTCAGCAAGCACAGACACTTTGTGCTTGGGACCCAAACCGCTATTCTCACTGTGAAGCTTGAAACCACCAAGGAAGCGACCAGTTCAGCGGATTCGCGCCAGTCTCGTGTTGTGGGGAAAGCCTGCCTTTCAAAGTCACTTCAGCATGACCACGTGGACAGCTTTCTTGGGATCCCGGCACTTTCCCTGAACACTCCTGTAGCCTGGAATGTCTCTTTTAACCCCACTCTTTTCAGAGGACGTGAACATCGCGTCTGCTTGTTTCCCAGCTCTCCCTCTGGAGGCCTTCCTAGGGCCCAGCCACTCCCCTGACCTCACAGGTGACTTTTTTGGTCTAATCTACTTGACAGCCTTGGATTCAAGCTGTTTACATCTCATTGTTTTGACTTCATATTCATAGGTGCTTCTGAAATGTTCTGCTAGCTCCTAGAGGCCACAGCTAGGCTCTCCCCCC